>JAJKFI010000144.1:882080-909516 GCA_029204185.1 Lerista edwardsae
ATTATTATTATTATTATTATTATTATTATTATTATTATTATTATTATTAAACGGCTCTCTGTCCCAAAAGGCCTCATACTCTAAAAAAAATGCAGGTCACAATTATCAGACAGTCACTAGAAAACACACTATGCTGGGATGAAGAGGGGCAGTTACTCTCTCCCTCCTAAATATATGACGAGCATTACTTGAAAGAGTGCCTCTTTGCCCCGTTAGTTAGTTGGGTATCACAGTACAATTCCGAAGTTCCACAAGCACATCCAGCCGTTGCATTTCAGTTATGGCACTGGGAAAGGCATCAGTTATCCTAGCATGGAGATAGTCTAAAGAGTGACAATTTCGATGAGTAAAATCTATGTGCTCACAGAAAAAAGCCCAATGGGGATAAATCAGATTGGTTGGTGCAACTCTCTTGATTAATCTATCCTGGAAAACTTTGTTTACAAGCTGCAAACAAAGTGGCAAGGTATCCCCTCTCACTGAAAAATGGTATTGGCTACAGGTCTTAACTGCTTCCATTCAGGAACAAAGTAATTCTGGAGCATTTCCACAGTTCAGAGGACATAATTCACCTTCTTTTCTATTGAAGCCATTTAGTAGTGGATGGTAACTTATGTAGAAAAATAAAAACTTGAATTACCTCCAATGCATTTTACAGGTTTTTTCCATCCAATATAGAACCCATATTAATAATTTAAACGGTGAAAGGCCTTGATAGGCCCAAGCTGGGTCACACTGCATCATTCTTGTTCTTTTTTTAAAAAAAAAACTAACATGAGGAAGGAGAAAGAAAAGTTGGGGCAAGCCGACCCTACACAGCAATTCTACACTCACACAGCTGTTGTGGCTTCCCAGACAAAATGCCTGAAACTGTTGTTTAGTGCTGTTAACTTAAAGCGCTGTTAAAGTTATCTACACATGGTTTCTCTGGTCTACATCTGCCTGCCCATCTTCTCCAGCACCACCACCCTCCTCCCATTCCAAGTCTACCCTGCCTACTGCAGGAAGCATGAAGAACAGAACATCTCCTTGGTCCGCACTTCCTTTCCTAGGAAGCATCTACACTTCCTCCTAGTCAGGCTGACAGAAAAGGCGGAAGCACTGGGAGAAAAAAAGCAGAAAACATTGCAGAGGCCGTGGTAGCGAGACTTCAAGGAAGTCCACGTGGCCCTGCTCCCACCTGCTGCTCAGGCATAGCTGGCGAAGGGCAGTGGTGCATATGCGTCTTCACAAACCCTTCAAGACTCAATTGCCTCTATACTACTCCATTCGGATATAATATGGCAGTGCTGACTATACGTAAACTTCTCACCGATATTACTTTCCACATGGAACTTTTCTACATCAGTCCCCTTATCTAGATGAGGCTGACATCGCTGTACCCAGAAGCAATATTTCCAGTCATTCAGAGTTTAGCACTCCATTTCTTAGAGCTAGATCAGAGCGGATTGATTTTAAAACCAAAATGGGGGGGGGCACAATTTTAATCAGATTTACACTCAAAAGGTTCCAACCAAAAACAAGACCTGGTAGTACTTACTGGACAGATCAATGCTCTATCAAGTGTCCACCTTCTCCTCTTACTTGTTGGAAGAACCCAATATTAGAGTGACATCAGGTAGTACTTGGCATGCAAACAGCAGCCAAACGTAACCCAAAGGGGTCAGCGGATGACACCCTGTGGTGTCTACACAATCCTTGACCCCCCCAGGATCAAGCCATAATAAACTCTTGTGCCATGCAATGCTTCCTGTACAAAGTACAGGGACTGCACAGAGCCCTTACAGAACTGCCACAGGGGCAGCTTCAGAGGGCTTGGCTATGACATCACCACCAAGCTCTGAGGCGCCATGCAGGAAGGTGCCACAAGGCCTCAATTCTAGCAGCACAGTGTGGAGGGAACATCGGTGCCATGACAACGACTGACAAAGCCAGTTCTGTCTTGAGAAAAAAAAAAAAGCAATCTTCATAAGTGGACCATACCTTTAGTTTTAGGAGTTTAAATTAAGTTCAGATTGATTTTCAAACAGGCTTTCAAAAATAAGATTTTAAAAATGATTGGTTTTAAATCAATTTTTCCTCACCCCATTTGTGGGAAACTCCCTCCTTATGCTACAACTAGGGTGGGAGAAATATTTTTACTGCATCCCAAGCAGAACAAAGGGCTGGCTTTCCTTCTCCCAAGATTTGTTAGCAATGTTTACCATTTCTGAGTATGCATAGACATATTAAGCTTGTTGTCGCCCTTACAAGACCCCTGTAATGTAACTATTGTTAACCCCAAACTACAGAGGGGGTGCTGAGGCTGAGAAGGAGTGGCTTGGCTGCAGCCATTTAGTGAATTTGGGACACTGGTTACATTCACCTTGGGGACATCCCAAGTCACAGCTTAGTCTCTTAGCCATTACACTAAATCAGCTCTCTGCTCACCGCATCATATTAAGTAGGCAAGGAAGTCATCCAGAAGAAGAATACTTCAAAAATATACCAAGTTACTGCTTCCCATATTATATATTTGAGCTCACTAATAGAGGTCACTACAAAGTTCCTTTACAGGCTTTAAAGTGAGAAGCGCAAGATTGCACAAATACCTATCTGTCCATGGGCTTTAACAAGTTCCCATTTCCCCGGGCACCTGGGACATTAGAGCAAGAACATAGCGCTCATTGGACAGTGGGAAGGCTGATGAATACCGCTGACCTCAGATGTGACTGACTGAAGGAAAATACAAAAAATGCCAAAATGACACCTTCCTCCACTTTTTCCTGTGTTAATGATAGAAAGTAATGGAGGCTTGAAGCAGGAAAATGGCACCTCAGCTGCCAAATCCTTTCTCTAAAACAACCGATTCATGCCTCTTCACATAAAGGCTGGCCATACGGCCGACTGCAAAAATCCCTGCACTTTTTGGCAGAATCAGGAGGGTCAGAGAAGGCGTCGCAGAGACACCAGAGGGTGGGGCCAAAAGTAAACACTTCTTCTGGCCCCGCCCTTAGTCACCCACAGCATCATTTTAACAACAGTGAGATTTGCATCAGGCTGGTTGCTGAACACCCGCAAGGACACATTCATCAGCACAGACTTATTTCACTCGCCGTCAGGCCATCCCAAGACTTCCTATTGCTTCAGGTGCCATGCCAAATGCTGGGTGACGGATGAGCTTCTGTTCCTACCACAGTCTAGTCCACTGTTGTCTTCTCCGTAGCAGTTCTGCTCTGCTCTCATGTTCCCTTAGCAATGTAGGGAGGAGTGGGGGGAGGAGGAGGAAGCGGGTGCCTTCAGTTTGCCTGGCCCTCCTCACCCTTGCTTATCATAATTAGACCCATTCTCAAGATCTGGGGTCTCACTGTTCAAGGAAGCTTGCATTTTAGTCCCCGCTGAAAACAGAACTACCGCTTCGACTCAAACCACACCCTGAAGAATCAATAGCACTCTCAATCCAATACCTTCATTATCAAGCGGGAAGTGTGGTACTGCAAAGGGTTTTCTATTTTGCTTGTAGTCTTGAGAGTGAGCATGTTGATCAAAGCTCATACTGGGACAAGACATACATAATCATGTATTGAATGCACCCATCACATATCATTCCTGTATGTCAGTGTTTAAGGCAGATATGGTGTTTGGATTATTAATTTTAAAACGCACACAGAGTGAAAAGATAGCAAAAAGAGAAAGTTTAAACAAAAACCTTCATTTTACTTTCTCAAGAGACCACCTTATAGAGAAAGACTAGAAATTTTGTCACAACCCAGAGCGGGCTTTCAAGGTGGACAACAGCAAAGCCCCACTCCCAAAGCCCCACTCCTCTTTTTTTGGGGGGGGGGCGGGGGGGAGGTCTGCAGCTTTGTAGTATACAATTTATGCAGAAGGCCCTGGGTCCAATCCTTGGCAGCATCTACAGGCAGGGCTAGGAAAAACCCCTATCAAACTCCAGAGAGCACTACCAGTCAGTATAGACTGGGGTGGCCCCATATTAACTCATATTATAAGTTTCAGGTGTTTGAGAGCTGCAGTATTTAAGATGCATTTAAATTCTAATTTTTTTTTACTCACCATGAACATTAAACTTGCATTTTAATCAAATGGATTCCAAGTTGCCAGGTGGCTCGCGAGCTGTGATTAGGCTACCTCTCATATAGACAATACTAAGCTGGATGCATCAATGGTCTGACTCAGAAGTGCTATCTGAAACAGCTCAGTACTTTCTCCAAGATGTAGAAGCCCAGCCCCCAAATCTGTAAGAACAAAAGAGAAGACCTGCTGGTTCAGCCCAAAAGATCCTTATAGTTTAGCCCCAATGGTCCACCAGCTGCCTCTGGAGAAAACTACTCTCTCTCTCTCTCACAGCTGCTCTCCTGCAACTAGTAATTTACATGCATTTACTTGAAGGTAACGCATACCCATCTTGACTAGTTGTCACTGAGATCTGTTCTCCATGACCAACACATAGCAAGAGTCCCCCTCTCAAAGAATTGCATTTCTCAATAGTATGTCGTGAGTTACTTTCTCAGAAAGTAGTGCCATATTTGCAGTAAGATTCCAAACATTTATTTCAAGAGAGGGAAGCAAAAGGTCCTAGAAGAATCCATTTTCTGTTGCCTCCAAATGACTAATCCAGATCACAGAAGCCCTGTTGGCACCATACCAGTGATGAAGACATTCAAGAGAGATAAAAGCACCCCATTTTCTTTCTTCTGTTGATACAAGAGCTTTTGAAACACAAACAGTAGAGAATACCTTTATACAGCTCAAATGCTTAAAAGAACTGACAGCTAACTCTCAAATCACAAAACACTCCGATTGTACTGAAAATACCAAAGGTAAAATGTTGCTTTTGTCCAGACTGCATTCCACCAAGAGTCTACGTACGGAAGTGGTGAATTCCAGTTGAAAGCAAGCAGAGATCACATTTCTAAGCTGCATACATGCTTCTGAGCTTCTGCCACAGAAGCCAGAACACCATCAGGAAGCAGACTGGAGAATTAGCTACATCTCACTTATATTGAGCAACTAATCTTTTGCACTGAAGGGAGCCGCATATTCACAAAGCACCTCACATTCAGCACTCTAACACTCAAAAAGTAAGTGCTGTTCATTGTCAATACGATAATTTTTTACGTTGATACTTAATGTTGCTATGATGTTCCAGATTACACTTCATGCTGTAAAGAATAAATTGCCTTCTTATCAACCAACCACCATTTCATCTTATTGCTCCACGTATCCACTATTTATGTAAAATGTTTGCAAACATGCCACAATTTGAAACATTTTAGGCAATTATAGCCAACGTTGCTCTACAGACAGACACATGCAACATTACAACCTTCCTTTATAAAACAGTTCTGCAGAATACAGAAACTTCTTCCAGTACAGTAGATTCAAGTACAATAAATGATGCCTAGTCTCCAACTGTGCTGGGTATTTGGGAGTGGCTGACAGAAAAACTTTTTATCACCATGGGATAAGAACAACCATGCAGACTCTTCTCGGTTTGGTAATTCCCCTTTGCTACAACTTTATTCTCCTCCTTAGGTTCTGTTTCTTCACCAAGAGATTCCCCAGACAGGAGGATTAATCATTTCTAAGAAACACCTGCACACAAAAGGAGTCAAGCCCAGAACTGATGTTAATAAGCATGTTTCTGGGGCCTTGAAATGAAGTTCTCAGCAGGTCAGAGGGGCAAGGTTGCATGGCTATTTTTAAAAAGGCACATTAAAAGCTTCCCTAATCTTTCTCAGAAATGGCTTACAGAGTCTGCCTAAAGCAAAAGCTGGGATGACAGGCCTGTTCTCCCGAGGCTTCCCCTGGGCAACCTAAAAGCCATCTTGAAAAGATCGCACAAAGGGCTGATGGCACCAGTTTGTCTCTTTCAGAGACTTGGTCAGTGATATGGAGAGTCAATTTTTAATTGGGGATCACTGAAGGGCACCTGTGAGTTCAAATTCAAGCAACTCAGAAAGCAAACTGATGGGCTCTGGTCAGCCTGCCTAAGTGGATGAGCTCCCTCAGACATCAAGACTAACTACCTTTATAGTTGGTTCACAGGGAGTCAGTAGCATACCATCAACTGATTGCTTATTGGGGGAGAGAAGAGGACAGGGTCAAACAAGCGCCAACAAAACTCTAGTTTCCTTTGTTAAAAAAAGGAGCTTAGTTTGCAAAAGTCCTTGTACTATTAGAGATTTTGCACAGAGTGGTAAGCTTTGGAGGGTGCAAGCAGCAGACAGAAGCAAAAAGGCATGGAGAAACGAGAGGCAGTAAAGAGAAAAAAGTCTAAACTTTGGCAACAAGATCATTTCTTTATGTCTCACTTACGTTAAATGCATAGCACAGTGGCTCTCCTTGTAACCTCTTTTCCACTAAAACACACACTTGTTCTCTCTACCAGTATAGGAGCGAAAAATTATTTTAGATGCTGGATTTTTTTTGGAGCCACGTGCAATATTTTCTGAGCGAATGAACAGACATACCTAAAGCGTCGCAAACGTGGGACGTTGTAGAGGAGCAAAGGTTGAATTCTCCAGAGATATTATACTCAATAAAGCAGTCTTTATATTGCTCTTCCACTCAAGATGCCTCACTGTCTGCTGTATTTTTAAGGTCCCTCGAGGTCCCTCTGCACAGGTTACTGCAACTCATAAGAACAGCTGGTTGTACAATTTGCATTTCATCCAGGTACATGAGAAGAATGAAGCAGATCCTAATATAAGGCAGCAGATTCTAAAAGCTTCCATGCGCCCTTTCTGTTATGTCTACTTTGAGGAATACATTTACATGTACTTTCAATGTTATTCCTCAGTTACGGGAAGATCTATTCAAGACTCAGGATTTGATGAAGATCGCAAAGAAAGCCTATACGCAAATCTACATCCAGAGGCCTCAGTCCCCAACAGCAAAGAAAACTGGCCTCATCCACCTTTAAGAGCAGTGGTTCCCAAAGGTTTTGTTCTCTGGAGCTGTCAACAGAGTCACAGGGAGCGCGCGCGCGCGCACACACACACACACACACACACACACACACACACACACAGCATGTATACTGTCTCTCAGGAAATCCTCAAAACACCAGCACATATGTGGACTGGTGCAGCACCAAACTTGTGGAGCCCCTGAAGGAGTCACAGAGCTCCTAGGAGCACATTTTGAGCAACACTGTGTAAGAGGATTGTTACCTTGCATATTCCCGGGAAACAATCAACCAATCATCTTTCTAAAATGGAGAGTTAGCAATAATTATCTCTTCCCAACTAATGTTTTTTTTTCTTTTAAAACAGGCAGGCAGATGAGAAATCCAACAGAAAAAAAAGAGGAAGTACAGTAATGAAAAGCAGCTTATGCTAGCACAGCTGAAGGGCTTGCAAGAACAGAGCTCTCTTATCAAAAAAACACAGTACTGGTACCCAGAGGAGGGAGCTATCCAAGCTTTGCAAGGAACACCATATTTCAGGCTGCGATTTCAGGGAAAACCCATCTTCATAAAAAAGTTTGGACCAATGATAACTGACAGAGGATTCATCCTCAAGAGGCTCATATGTTCAACAGATTTCTATACGCTGGGAAGGAGGCAGCTAAGCAAGGTTTGGAGCTCAACACTGCCAGAATGCCAGCACTCCAACCACATCAGCAGGAGTTTGCAAAACAACTGAGAGCCTGAGGCAGGGTACTCAGAGGTCAGGGGGCAGAACGTTGGTGCATTGTGCAACTCATTCCCCCTCCCCGCTTCCCAGTTGACTACACAAAGCTAAGTCAGGCTATCACTCCCTCTACCCCAACACTGTCTACTCTGCCTGGCTATTAATAAATATTGTGATAAAATTAACTGACTACTGGGCAAACTATGGGGAACAGCCTACCCCTAAAATCCAAGACATTCAATCTCTATAATCAAAGATTAAAGCATCTGGATTTTTTAAAGGGGAGTTGTACTCCGCCTTTGAGCCGCCTTGGGTGCCCATGGGGCAGAAAGGCGGGGTATAAATTAAATAAATAATAATAATAATACTGGTGGGGGTTAGGTGTTGGAACTTTCTGTAGTCAGAAATATGCAAACTGGAACAGGCAGGATCATGTTGGCTATCATGCAACAGAACCAGAACTTCTGTTAGGTTTACTTTTTCAAATGTAAGGCCGAAAAGTATTAGGAAGTGAGATAAGTTGACACTGAGTGCCCTTATGCTTGTTTTGAAGAAAGTGAGCATTATTTTACACATTTTTACACTGCCCTTCCTCCAAAGAGCTCAGGGTGGTACACATGGTTCCTCAGAACAACCCTGTGAGAGAGTGCAAGGTCACCCGGAAGCTTCACGGCTGATCCTTGAGGTCTAATTTCAACTCCAAAACCAGTACACCATCCCTCGCTCTCAGAGTAGTGATAAATGACCCCCATTGCCTTTCCACTAAGAAAAAAAATCAACTCATAAAAACTGATCAAGAGATTCAGGCCAGACAAAAGGAAGAGTACCTCTTCATAGACCACATATTTTATGCAATGTGCTGCAAAAAATACATGGTTATTATGGCCATTGGCTCCCCTCTGTTAAGGGGAACAGACAAATGAAGACCTATCAACGGCCTTGACTAGTAAGATCCATTTGGAATGGTTCTCCACGACCAGGACATCACTGAATGCCAGGCTAAGAGGAAGCAAAAGCAGGGGAGTTATGCTGTCTTCACGTTCTGCTTGAAGGACCCAACAAGCAACAACAGAAAGCTGGATGCTAAACTAGATGGACCTTTATGCTGATCCAACAGAGTTTTTCATTTCATCTCAGTAGTCAGATACAAGGCCTGAGAACATGGCTTTTTTTTTACTCAAGCTGACACACCTGGAGCATTAAAAATATCCTTCCCAGCCCAGAAAAAAAGACAGCAATCACTAGAGCCTAATTACTTCATTTGTTACCCTTCTCTGCATAGAATCTTCACTGTTAATAGTCAAAATCCCAAGGAATTTAAATTAACCAGCACTGAAAGGAAACGAACTTGTTTGGCAATAAGAGGATTTTTATATCCCTGCACCAACTGTAAATGCAACAATTCTCCATCTAAACCAACCTGCACGCTCAAAATGAGAAAAACAACTCATTAACCTACATAGATGGGGAAGGCAGACAGTGTGAAACGCCCAACAGGACCCCATCTGGAAACAGAAGCAAGGGGTGGAATGGATGAAGGCATCGCAAGGAGCACAGAATGGACTCTTTATATAGAAACCTTCTGCCTGTTGTTTTCGTGCCCCAATGCCCAAAGCAGCATGTAATATACTAAAGACAAAAAAAACAATCAACAGTTTGCAAGAAATAAACAAACCCTCATATTAAAAATATACAAAGTCTAGAGCAGTGTAAACGAAAATCAGGAACAAATATTTGCTAGAAGCATGCCAGCATGCAAAACTGAGCATTATTCTAAGCCAAAGGTCTAAAAAAACTACAATTTTTAAACTATCGATAAAATGCAAATAAGGAGAGACACAAATGGATTTCCTGAGGAAGGGGATTCCAAAGACTGGGTGCCACAACTGATAAAAGGTCCTCTCCAACCATACCACAGGTGGAGAAAGAGTCTCTATAGGTGACCTCAGGCAATGGACAGATTCGTGTGAAAGGCTGCAGTCTTTCAAGTGACCCTCATATTTAGCACCACACAAGCAGTTTGGTCACATAAGCCAGACTGCCCTCAGCCAAATACACTGTCCTGAACCCTATTTATTTGAAGAATTTATATCCTGCTTTTCCCATGCCAAAGCAAATGCCCAAGATGACAGTTTACATAGGCAGGCAAATCAAAACCACCATTTTTCAATGGGGTTTTTACAGTAATTGTTCTGTGAGAGTAACTCACAGAGCTTTCAGTTCACCAGATTTGTCCATCCAAGTGCAGCCATTTATCCTGGCTATGCTCTGTACTTTCTAGCTTTCACAGTAGCTGTGGTCGGTGCCCAAGATGTTATCCAACTGTAGCCGACTCCTCTGCATTCCACACATTCTCAGTGTGCATTCACAGGGTTCATCAGCAGATTTCTCATCTCCAGCCAACAACTCCCAGCCAACTTCAGACCACAGCTGAACCTGATTAGCTTTCTTCGGTTCCTCCCCAAGCATGGGTGACCAGCAGATACTAGGAATCAAAAAAAAGACCAGCTCCAGCAAGCAAAAATCCCAGCTGCTGTGCAAAACCCATCTTTTTGAAACACCCCCAGTTCTCAGCCAGATTTTAAACCCCCTGTCCAATTTCACCCTAGCACTGTCTGGTGGCAGCAGGTGGGGCGGGGGGTTCCATTGCGAAGACAATAACTAACGTAGGTATTTCAGAGAAAAACAGACCACATTTCCATTGGCAAACGGAAATTTCCATGCCATCTTTTACCCATTCATGTAACACTATATAATAGGGGTGTCAAACATCAGACCCACAGACAGGGTGTGGCCCCTGTAATAACTGGACTCTCCCAGAGCCGCCCTTTCACAGTAGCACTGCTTCTGCCATTGCTTTGCAGAGCACCTCTCAGCTCCTGAGCTGCAAAGTGAAGCGGTGGCAAAAGCGGCACTGCTAAAAGTGCTGCCCACATAATAACTGGGCTCTCATATCTTGAAAGTGTGCAAAATTGGCATCAAATTTGCAAATCAAAATTTGTACAGTTCTTTCATTTGCAGCTAATCAGTTTCTATGGGAAAACAAAGTGATTATTTCTGGCCATCATCAGCTTAATGACATCATTTCCTGCTTAGTGATGTCATTTTCATCCACATTCCATTCACTTCCTGCTTAGTGATGTCATTTTCAGCCCTCAGCAGGCTCCCTGAAAGCTATTCGGACCACTATATGCAATGTACTGTATATCCTGCTATAGATTTTTTCCCCTACTCAACAAGGTCTCAATTTGCCAGGTGTTGCTCAACTAAAAAATATGGCAACTATGTGATCCCTTGGTTTTCAGTCCAGCAAAATTTCCAATGGTCAATTTGATGACCTCTGGGAAAGCCTGTTGAAAGAAAGAGCTGGAGCTAGATATGTCTTGCGGAGATGCCCATTACATACTTTCATGTAGCTCGTTCCTCCTCCTGCCAGAGCCCTCATGTTGGTTGACCTGATAGCCTCCTTTATCACCACCCAGTAGTATACCTGGAAGGCATTTTCTGAACAGACCTTGCCTCCAACTCACACTGCTGAGTACTGGTACCGGGTGCAAGGGAGTGGCAACAGGATGCAAGCATCTTGTAGTCTCATGTCTTCCTGGGGCACCTGGTGGGCCGCTGTGAGATACAGGAAGCTGGACTAGATGGGCCTTTGGCCTGATCCAGCAGGGCTCTTCTTATGTTCTTATGCTGCTTTATAAAGCAAGCAGTGCAGCAACACCAAGAAATTACTACATCCTCCCACAACTTCAGGTCTTCTAATTGTTTCTATTTTCCTACAGTCCTGTCTTTTTGTGGGAGAATGCTAGTTGCTCTTTCTATAGTTAATCATCTGTTGCCACTAGCTGGCCGGCATGGGTATTCTTGGAAAAAGCAGTTCTTCACGGTTGCTCATTTGTTTTTGGATATAAACAGTAGTCCTAATAAAGTTTTTGCTCCCAACATCCCCAATTTTATAAAAGCAATTTTCATGGTCAGTTGCTAATAAATAAGCAGCTACTATAAAGTTGCTTCAAGAGACTGGGCCCTGTTCACATTTTCTGTTGGCGGATTGCCATTAGCAGCTGCAGAAAAGCCACCAAATTCTCTCAATTGAGCTTGTACTTTCAGCAGTTAATAAAGACCATTATTGCAGAGAAAGAGCTGGCACAGCAAGGCCCTATCCAACTGCCATTTAGCACCACCCTCCATGCAACTGAAAGAATTTTCAATCTGCTTATTCTCAGATACTTTGAAAGCAATTCAGTGCTCGACACCAGTGGTTCCCAAACTGAGTATCATAGTGGCTAAGGGCGCTGTGAGTTGTCCCCAATGGCCTTCCTGGCTCCCTACGGTGCTGCCAACTTGGATCTCAAGCAAGATGGCAATTCTTGCACTACCCAATATTGCGGCACCCGAGAGTGCTGGTCACCACGAAAGAAGGTGGGAACCACAGCTCTGCATTGGCCCACCGTTTCATTGCCTCCATCTCTGGCAGTTGCTACCAGAGGTTGTTGTGTTTTCCTCAGAACTATTTTGCTGCAACTTGAACCCATCACTCCTGTATGGCCCTGGGTGGCCCAAATAAAGACTGCTAGCTCTTTGCCATTTTTCCTCTCTTCTCTAACAAACCTATTGCCTTCAGCGCTGCCTCATCCATCCCAAACCTTCAATCACCTTGTAGTACTCCAAATATTCCAAACCTAGTGATTCATCATGTCAACCAAAGCTCAAGCAGAAACCCAAGGCCTGCCTTTGATCTTCCACTAGTACAAAGGCTCACCATTATTTACACACTGCAAGGACAGGTGTGATTAGGCCCACCCCCACAATGTCTTGCCTTTCCAGTCTGTAAATTGTGCCGAGGCATGCTGCTCAAAATTATACAGCCAGCTGGACCCACTGGATGCATTTCCTGCCTGAGAGATTTTTGTGCTAGCCTTCACTCAACTATCCCCAACAATTTTTTTTAAAGCATGAAAAATTAGCCGTTGCACACCCATGCACACCAACATGGTCTAAGCATGTCTCCAATGAGACACTCACCATCAATATCCACATTTTAAAAAGAGCGTGTGATTCAAAAGGGTGACAGCACCTGGCCAAATAAGCAGAGAGCAGCAGAAGCACTTTGGAATTTCCCAGCATTCCAAGCCAGAGGTCCAGCCTGTCTTGTAGGCAACTAAAGAAGTGCTGCCATCAGCATAAACAAAGGAAGACAGCAGAGTAGTTGAACGCAGCAGAGTAGCCTAGTTCCGTTCACTGTGAGAAAACGAAAGCAAAGGACATGTATTTACTATCTGAGAGATGTGGGAGAAGTGGGGCATTTGCCACTACACCAAAGTCCAGCTTTCTTCTGAAAATAACCAGCAAGTGAAACAAAGTGGTTATTTCTGGCCATCATCAGCTTAATGACATCATTTCCTTCAGCAAGTGAAACTCACATTATGTCAAGCACTAGGCAAAAAGCATGCAACACACTTTCTCAAGCACAGAGTAGCCACAAATGCTAGCTGAGGGGAATTGCTGCGCCTTTGAGAACTGGGACAATGCAACTTTCAACAGAAGCACTATACGAAGGGGCGATGTCTGGATTCCCCTCACATTCTCAGGGGACTCCAAACCCCAGCCCACAGGCCAGATGCATGTTTGAATTAATCCTCCCACCCACGTGTAAGTAGCACTTACCGGTCCCTACAAACACCTCTCCATTTTGAAGCCAATCGGCTGGCAGGGACACTCTGGGCAGTCGCATCCCAGAAGGCTGTGCAGCAGGACACTGGGCATGAACATGACCGCCAGCCAACTGGTTTCCAAAAGGAGCTGCGCTTGCAGGGAATATCAGCGCTGCTCGGAACAAAGAAGGTTTCATGGCGACACAGCAGTCGCAAGTTTGGTGACCGCTGCACTAAATTGACACTGCACTTTTATTGAGCTAAAAATGATTTCCTGAAAGGCACTTCATCTGGAAAACAAAGATTTCCAACTGAAGACATCTGCACTGCACTGACCCAGGTTCTTCCCATTCGTAGTCACATCAAGTAGCTCCTTCAAAAACCCTTCAAAAAGACTGATCCACCTACCCAAGAGGTTGCAGGCCTGCTACAGTTGACTGCTCTATAAAATTTCTCCCCCCCCCCAATCTGTTACACAAGAATGATGGCCTACCTCACAAAATTGTTCTGCTGGTAAACCCAATAAAAGGAATTAAACCACCATTAGAAGAACTAAAGAAGCAAATCAGAAGTGCCCCACATAAATGGAAGGAAGCAGCAAATTGTTATCAAGCAATCGGATTCAGGCCGCCTTGTTCTTTTTACTCCCTGCACTGTCAATAGGAGTAAACACTCTCGGTGCCCCATTTATGGCACTACCGCATTGACCAAAGGGAGGCTGACAGAAAGGCTGCTCCCTGTCAGCAAGTGACCCTATCAGGCCTCAGGAGACTTTCTTGACTGACTCGGGAGATATCCATTCAGTTCCCACCACAGGGAGCTCTCAGGCTACTTCTTGTTTCCATCACATTTGCCTTTCAGTGCATTTGCTCAGCAGGGCTCAGTCCGTTCTGCAGGAAGCAAGTGCTCAACAGTTTGGAAGCTTGCTCCCCTACCTGACAAGCCTATTTTTGTCACAGCACACAGAAACCATGTTAACCAGCCAGGGAATGTCCTGCATGGGGGATGACTTCCAAGCTGTCTCTTGTCCTTGTGAAAGATCTGTCCCCATTGATGGATGCATTATCACACACACACACAAGAATTAAGAATCAGATCCAGTACTGAAAAACAGGTCATTGCAGAATAAATTCCGACACCAAAGAATCTAAGTTTGCTTAGCAGATCAACTGTTTTTTCAGCATTACACAGAACAAAGCAAACAGAACAAAAACACCACTTGATCTTCCTTTAAGGAGGCTTCCACCCACACCCTTCCAAATGTTCACAACTCAGTAAGGGCTTGCTCAGATTTCACTTCTGCCGTTCAATCCAACATGGATAAAACCTCAAATTGAAGAGGGGAAAAAAAACACCTAAGGCTGCTTTAAGGCTGCAAGTTTGAAGAGAGGCTTGGGATTTCACAGTTCAAGAGTAAGAATTCAAACACAGACCTCTCAGATGCAATAGCAAACCATTGCTGTGTGCACAAGTAGGGGTGTGGTCTCGAACTGCTGCATTCCCCCATTCATATGCAAGAGGAGACTGTTGAAAGCTTCCACTTTATTGTGATTTATAACAAATTATAGTTTCCTGTAAATCCAAATACAGGAAACTGTGATTTCCTATAACTTCAAATAGAAGCTCCTCATTTGAAAGAGGGGGGAGTGGCACAAGCTCAAAACCCACTATGGTGCATTTTTGTCAAAATAGAACCATAGTTTGTTGTGACATCTGAATTGAGCTCCAATATGCCTCTCCATCTACAAAGGATCAGAAGAGAAAGATGTGAAACTGTGTTATCCAAAGAGGTGTCATGATGTTGCAGAAGGCATATCAATCCAATTATCTTCTCGACAGTTTTCAGAATACCGTATTCATACAAAGTAAGTCTCTTGCAATAACTCCAGCTGAAAAGGGCAAGGATCCAAAAATCAAATATGTTCAGGATATTTGTGACTTTTCCCCTTTAAACAGCAGAGTTTCATGCTATCTTACAACTACTCTTGAGGGGCTATGCCCCCAACATAAAAAATTAGTTTGCTATGGAACACAGGATAGCTTTGAGGAACATAACAAACCCCCCTGGGAGGACAGAAGGACCTTGCAACTCTTTCGATCCTAGCAAAAGGAATGAGAGATCAGTTTGCATGTGCTCAAACTCTACTTTGCCTATTCAACACTAAATATGTCCTCTGCAAACATTTTCTATATACACAATATTACATAGTGGTCATTTGAGGAGTAGGCAAACATCTGTCCTTACATAATATAAATCACAGAAGTTAATGACAAAGAAGTTACAAAGTCTTTGTATGCAAACCCATGCAATATGTGCATACGCAACTCTGTCATACACACTGACGTTCACCCAAGTAATCCTCTTTGGCCACAAAAAGAGACAACATACAGGATGCACAGAACAACGCTCGAGAAAAAGTATGGCCATGGACAAAATATATGTAAGGAGTCAATCCCATCTCATATAAATAGTCTATTCTAGCGAGCAACTAAGCTGGCAATTTTTTTTTTTTACAGGGCGTGACACAAGACTGAAAAAATATTGCAAGGTATTATGTGCTAATATCCTAAACTACAAGAAACACCTGAACATTTATCAGCCACAGTCTAATACATATACACTTCAGTACGAATTCATAAGGCACAAACAGCACCAGAAACAATTATTTCCCCTAACTGATAATACTGCGCCATCTATATGGACCAATGTGATAACTATAGGATAAGATCAGCAAAATATAGGCACAAGGACAAAGGCCAGCAACATTACAGACAGGAAAAAGCTGGAATGTGCCTGTGTTCGCAACTCTCACAGGATGAAGAGAATCTAGTCAGGAACTATGTTTTCCAAGGAAGATCACCTATTGTAATCATACAATCAAGACTCCAAAGCAATTTTCAGACTCCAAGGGGAGAAGCAATTTTTCTCCCACACCGAAAAGTGGGATTTTTTAAATGCACTCAGAGGAGTCAAATCAATTGCTGAAAACTTCACAAAGATGCAACTCCATCCAGCCACCAACACCCCCTAGTGGGCTAAAATTCTCTTCTGACATGTCATCAGCACAAAGGCTGTCACAACTTTTTAACAGTTGCACCAAGCAGCCAAGGCGTGATTGAAGCCTTTGAAACACATATCCTTAATTATTTGCATCACAGAGCTAGACAGCAAGGGGTAGTACCCCCAATTACAGCATTTCCTATTTTTGTGAGCAATGATTCTATTTCTGCAGCTCCCTGTGATAGCGGGGGGGGGGGGGGCACAAGATTCCAGCAATCACAGATGAAGGTCTCACAGGAACACCTTTGCAGAACTTTGCATCATTAAACCTTGCACCAAGCAGGTGATATTCTGCAATAGGCACCAGCCGGCACTGGCTGCCAGAACTCAAGCAACAGCAACTGACAAAAGATGGTCATTTAAGCGTAGTGAGACATTCTTTCCAGTCTCAAGTCAGCTCCACAGTTTACAAAGTGAATGTTTTTGAAGAGTTCCCCAAGCACATTAAAGCACTGACAATACATACACACTCCATGCAAAGAAAATGTTACTTAAGGAAATCCAAAAGGTTCTCAAGTCTGCACATGCGGGTCTGAAGCAGAGTGAGAAGGCAGTCCCCAAGAGGTTCCAGGTTTTGACACAAGGGAGACAACAGAGGAAGTGAAGGGTGAAATGGATAAACAGAAGTATCTGTAACTGTTTCCAGAGCTGAAGACATATTTGAAAATATGACGGGGACAATGCTGAAGAATCAGAAAGACAAAAATGCTTTTCATTTGCTTTCTAGATTTCCAAAATCTACATAATCAATTTTCAAGGGGTGACTCAGGTTTTGGTTTTGTTTTTGTTTTTTGGACATAAGGATTTCAGAATAAATGTGCTGCACTTGTCAACCCAATAGGCACGTGCCAGCAAAATACAAATTCTCTTACATGTAAGCAAATGGCAGAGGTCATCAATACCCAATACATCACACACCTCTCCTATCTTAACAGGGTACCACAGTCAAAGAAGAGAAGCAAAGGTATGCCAGGTGGTGGCGGTGAAGATATGAAAATGCCCTACACATTCCCCATTTATTTTAAGAAATGATTGCCCTCCCCTTGTACTGCCACAAGGGATATCAGGGGAACTCACAACAATGGCAGGCAATGGCATCATTAAAAGCACATAAAAATACAAATAATCAATAAGACCCTAGCGAGACAGAATAAGAATCAATACCAAAAACATCATGGTCAGCAAAGGGAACACAGTTGCCCAAGAGTCAGCCAAAACAGATGGTGTTTTACCTAATGCTTAAAGGAGCTCAATGCCTGGGTCGTTCAGGCCTCCTAAGGCCAGGAATAGTCTGGGTTCCACCACGAGAACGCCCTCTGCCTTGTTCCCACCAGTCTTCCCACACACAGAGACTCCCAACCGTCTAGTCCAGGGGTCTCCAAACTATGGCCCAGGGGCCACATCTGGCCCACTACACAATTTATCTGGCCCACAACTTAAAATATTCAATGTTTTTATTCTTTGTATATCATCAAGAACTGCATTGCTCTTACCCCAGTAGTGGAAAGCTGGTTAGGATTGCACCCTCAGAAGAGAACCTCAGTGGATACCAGGGCATGCCTGTATATTTTGCAAAAAGAAATGCAAATTTACTGGCTAATTGGGGCATCCTTTAACTGGTTAACTAAATGTTGCTGCCCTTATTTAATCATGAGGAATGGAGGCCATGCCTATAAGTTTATAGCTAAGCAGAATTTTGGTTGGAAGTCTTACAAATCTAGGACTTAACAACAGAACAGGACTGCCTAGGAAATAGTTAACATCTCGTATATAAAAAATACTTGTTTTCTCCTGGCCCTTGGAAAATTGCAACCGGTCTGAATTATCCAGCCTGCGTGGCTAAAGCAATTCATACCACAGATCTTAGAAGAGGACAAGGCTTTACCTTCAACAGAGTAAGGGCACTGATTACTTTTCAAGCTGTGGCAAAGCAACCCTGAGAGACTTCAAGAGCTCACACAGACCTGTGACAAGTTTGAAATCAGCTGACTTGGTAGTTGTCCTGGAGCCCCTCTCAGAGTTCAAAGAACAGCAGTAAATACCAGCACTGAAACAGATGCTGCCTCTGCCAATCAAAAAAACATCAAAAATCAAATGAAGGGTCAAGGTCAGCAATCTCTAAACCGCAGGACACTGTGTTAAGTGGGAAAGCCTTTCCCGTTGTGAGTGGCATGGATCATTTTGTCACACTGCCGCTGCTAATGCCACTCATGCTGGCCAGAGAGATGCTCTGGGCAGTCACGTCTATCATCACTCGCCCCAGCAGACTGTTCACCCAGATTTCTGGGTAGACACAGCTGCCCGGAGCTTCTCTCTGGGCAGTGTGAGTGGCATTAGCAGCGGCAGCATGACAAAACAATCTGTGCCACTCACAATGGGGAACAGTTTCCATGTATGCCGGATCCAGCCCGTGAGCTGAGGTTGGAGGCCCTTGGTTTTTTTTTGGGGGGGGGGGAGGAGAAACAAACAGGTCAAGACCACTCCATCCAAAATCACCATGCACAAAATAGCTTTCCATTTTCACTAACTATAGAGCGTAACATGTTAAACATTTAGCAGGTATGTACTTTTACTCCAAGGCAGTGGTTCCCAATCACAATCATGTCTGACTGACAGCTTCCTTGACCTACTGGGCCACTGTCTGTGGCGCCCCATTAGGGCTATAATCCTACACACTGTATAGGATGGCAGATTTTTCCCATGGATTCTGCAGCTCCCCTAGTTTCCTAGTTTAGTTTGGAAGGAAGCCACAGCTTAGTTTGGGAATCACCGCCTCAAGGTATGCAAGGCTTTGCTTCACAATATGTAGAATACAGAAACAGAGAATAAGGGCCACTTGCAGTTCCAGTGTTTTTCCACAATTTATACATAGGGCAAGGAAAAAATATACAGCTGTGTCACATGTTACACCCTTTCATGGATCACTGCCTTGTCGTGGCGAAGGGGCTTGAGTAGCTCAATGAAGCTGTGAGCTATGCCATGTAGGGCTACCCAAGATGGACAGGTCACAGCAGAGAGTTCTGACTAAACGTGGTCCGCTGGAGAAGGAAGTGGCAACCCACTCCAGTACTCTTGCCAAGCCAACAAAGGTTCGCATAGTCAAAGCGATGGTTTTCCCAGTAGCCATGTATGGCTGTGAGAGCTGGACCATAAGAAAGGCAGAGCGTCGAAGAATCGATGCTTTTGAATTATGGTGTTGGAGAAGACTCTTGAGAGTCCCCTGGACTGCAAAGAGATCCAATCGGTCAATTCTCCAGGAAGTCAAGCCTGATTGCTCCCTGGAAGGACAAATGCTGAAGCTGAAGCTCCAATACTTTGGCCACCTGATGAGAAGAGAGGACTCTTTAGAAAAGACCCTCATGCTGGGAAAGATTGAAGGCAAAAGGAGAAGGGGGCGACAGAGGATGAGATGGTTAGATAGTGTCACCGAAGCAATGAATATGAAATTGGGCGAACTCAGGAAGCTAGTGGAGGACAGGGAGGCCTGGCGTGCTGTGGTCCATGGGGTCGCGAAGAGTCGGACACGACTTAGCGACTGAACAACAACAACACATGTTACAAGGCTGAAGTGGATGCATGGCGAATATGTAAAGTGTTACTTGCTTATGAGATGGCCCTGACACAGCGACTTGACCAAGAGGCAAATCATTTAGCTAGTTGTCAATTGTATGCAGATCTGCTGAACCCTATGCTACATTTAAAGAACACTTCCATTTACTTTTCTTTTAAAAAAGGGAAAAGCAGAAGTAGTTGTCTGGTCCTCCCCCATGTCTCGTATTACACTCACTTCTACTCAGAGCTTTTTCTTCCACTAAGAACTTGGGGATTCCCCCCTCTTCTTGCACCACCAACACAGCAAAGCTGCTACTTAATAGTCAAGCCAAGGTAGAGTCTTTCCGTAATCACTACCTTTAAGAAACTCACTGCATTCCTTGTCACCACACTGGGCTGGTGAAATATGCTGTACCTGGACATTTTACAAGGAAAGCAATTGGAGTAGCACACCTGTCATACCCATGTGTTTGTTTCTGCACATCACTTTTAGAGGAAGAGTAAAGAAAAGTATTAGTAGCACACCATCAACATACTTAGCACCTTAGAGTTACACAGGCAAAGAGATGCCCTGAAAGCTCTGTCCATACATGATGTTATGGAGGTGGTACAATGCAGAGCCTCAATAGAAAATCTTTCCCAGCACAAACTGATACGTCTCTCTACTACGTGTGCAAACCAACAACACGAAATAATTTCCTAGTCCGAAACAAGATTCTTTTCATTTATTTTTAAGCCCTGGAGAAAGTTTTAGGCCCTTGGGGCTTCTCCAATCATGCACATCAAGCCATGTAGCATCAGTGTTTCTCAAATTTCAGTGGGCCGATTTCAGTGGGTCACATAACTCCTAGCACAACTGCCATTGAAAATATGGGAAAGGGGGAGGGCTGTTTGGTTATTTTGTTCGTGTCAAGGTTGTAAATACGCTTTTTCCCCCCTTTATGATTCACTTTGCTATTAGAAAACAGCTAAGAAATAACCCAACTTATTGCTGCATTCTCAGGAAAGCAGCAGGCTCTGGTGTCACAATGGCATTCCGGCCATGACATCACTTCCAGGCTAATGACATCACATCAGGTAAGTCCCAGAGAGATTGTCATTCTAAAAAGTGGGTCCCAGTGCTAAAACACTTGAGAGCTACTGCCTTAGATCGTACCATAACAGCCAATCAGATGGGTGATAACTGCCCCACAACCTTCATCCACAATCATGGATGAGGATATATATATATCTGCTGAATTCAAAGATAAAGTAGCATGCCTGGATGCCATCCTTCCATAAGAACATAAAATTAGCTGAGCTGTATCAGACCAAGGCCCATCCAGTCCAGCTTCCTGTATCTCCTGGTAGCCCACCAGATGCGTCAGGAAGCACATGAGACAAGAACATCGCTATATCCTGCTGCCATTCTCTTGAATCTGGCAATCTACTTCCAACAGGCTACTTTCAAAACCCAGAGGATACATACAGTTATAATTGCTTGTCACCTGTGATGGGGTTTTCCTCCATCAATCCATCCAATCCCCTTTTAAAAGCATCTAAGCCAGTGCCATCACAGCACCGTCAAGTCAACTGTGGCAAGAGGTTCCACAGATTAATTACACTCTGGGTAAAGAAACATTTCCTTTTGTCAGCCAATTTTAATGATGTCCCCGAAGAACTTTCCTCTGACGGCTCTATCCATCCCATGCATAATTTTATATGCCTCAATCATGCCCCAGGCACTTTTCTCTGAAGAGTCCCAAACACTGTGGCCTTTCCTCATAAGGAAGGTGCCTCAGCCCACTCATCAGCTTGGTCACTCTCTTGTGCATCTTTTCCAGTCCCACTATATCCTTTGGCCTGATCCACATGTTCGCGACAACCTTGATGAAGTCCTAGATAATGATACCTAACATGTGTATAGCACTTTCAAAAGCATACAAAGCAAGTCACATGTATTATCTGGTTGCCCTTGCAACAACTCTGCAAGTGGAAATAAGAATGATTATCTCCATACTGCAGATCAGGAAGACTGAAGCTGGGAGGAGGAGGAGCTTATTGAAGGCCATCAATGAGATCATGGCAGATGGGAAATTCAAACTATAAAGGTCCTATTTCGCAGCTCATTCTCAGTCACCACGCATGCTTAAGCAAATTCTTTCCCTCTCCAGCCCCATGGGGGGAAAAAAAAGTGGAAATAGCTTAGGGACTAATAAAAATGATGGACTCTCAGCAATGCAAACACATTGAACAGGAAACTCTATTTAGTGATTCATGTGCTGCTTAAACATTTATAGCAGTCAATATCTCCTGCAAAGGGTTAAAACAATATGTGGACAGGGGCTCTCTCTGTTCGGCTGTATTATGCTATGCCTGACAAAGCAGGTTCTTTTATGAACAGAATTGGGTGCTCCAAGGACAAGCCATTATTGCTGCTCTTAACTAGGCACATGTACCTAGCCTGACGACATATGAAGTTCACACAAGACAATCCAAAGGGGGGGGAACCTCAACAAGTGCTTGTTAAGCATCAATAAGGAACAACGCCACAAAGCTAAACAGATCCATGAATTGCAAGCAAGGTTTGGAAACATCAGCGAAGAGAAGAGGCTGGTAGATAAAAGCAGAGCTGTGTGGAGATCAACAGACTGCCTTTGCTGTTCCTGCCAGAGCGGAGAGAGCCTGCTTCGAAATGCAGAATTCTAAGCAGTTCACTTTCGCGAGGATAACAAGTCAGCTGTGATACACACGACAACCTTGACAAGACATGGCAAGAACACCCCATGTTAGAGCAAAAGAGCAACAAGGTACACAAGCTGACAGACGGCTGTCGCGCGCTCTCTCCTTCCCACTAGAGAGAACCTTCGAAGATGGGAGCTAAGGCAGAGGCATTCAAGCAACAGACCCTGACAGCCAACACAGGGATAACCAGAAGGCACCCAGACAAAATATTTATCAACAAGCTACTTACGAGAACAAAAAGGCTTCTCTCTGAGCAACTTCGCAGAATCCGATGTTGAAGAGGAGCTCAAAGTTTGCTAAGGGTCTGCTAACCTGCCACTCTGGAGTTTCGGCTCCAAAGCAGACACTGGGCAGCCCTGCTGAGCTGGCTAAATCCCATCCCTTGTTCCAAAAAGCAGATGAACAGAACAAAAGAAAGAACAGGGAAAACAGCAGGAGGAGGAGAGCACTACAGACACTAAAAGATAATTAAGCTATCAATTGCCAGAGAAGGAAATCAAACCACAGCAAAGTGACAGTAATACTAAAGAGACTCCGGCATCGTCCTAAAGAATGCCACTCTTTTTTGTTTGGCAACTTGAGGGGGGGAGGGAGGGAGAAGAGAGACATTTCACATCTTAAGAAGTAGCCTAAATTTAAACCTCTGCAGAGGCTGGCACTCTTGTCACAAAGGTGACAATGCTTGAGGGATGGAAGAAATGTGTCTTGCGCCTGGTCCATTCCACGCTGCAAGGGAGTGTGAAAGAGAGTGAAGCTGACTGCAAGGTAAACCATAAACTGCCTCGCTTCTTCGCTAAATGGGTCTGTCTGCCAGGCCTCAGAAACGGAAGACCACATTAACAAAAAAATCAGTTCTGCCCAACTTGCTCTCTCCCAGCTGAACAGAAACCAGGAATAGGAAAACAGTCCTTTCTGTCCACTGACAATTTGTCCACTGACCAATGTATTTCTTCCCTCAGCTCAAACCTGCCTTTCATGCCAATTCAAGCAAAACGCAGCCACCAACGTCCTTCCCCCTGGACCCCAACATCCCTGATCCCTCTCTAATGTTTCCTGTTTGCTCAGCCAAGAATAATTTACTGCGCAACACCTTCACCAAGGCAGAGGAAGAGAGCCACACCAGCCCCTCCACCCAAAGAAGTGTAGTTAGCAGCCCTTATTTTGAATACCTTATTTTGAATACCTTTTTATTTTGAATACCAAGGTAACGGGGCACTTTAAAGACCCATTCAAACCTTCCTGAATGCAGAACATTTCCACTGCTTCGCAATCTTCTTTGCGCACTCCATGCTCCCTCAGCTGGCAGATCATTTCTCCTCAATTCCATTAGTGTGTTCAGCATCTCGCGTCCTTTCCCTACTCTATCAACCCTTCAAGTTCTCTTCTGCTTCTCACCCTGTGCGCCTCTTTTTCTCCCCCAGATTTAATGAAAACCCAGTTTTCCCTTTGAGGTTCTTATCTTTGCCATCATAGACAGACAAGGCCACCATATTCCCCTCTCCATTTCCCATCCCATTAGGCCAGACTGTCTATCTGCAAGCCCCGCACAGTGCGAAGCACAGTGCAGGGATAGTCAGTCTATCCCTGCATAGGGCCCTCTCCTCCACCCCCAGAACCCTAGAATTTCTTTCTTTGGACTGGTACTCTATACACAGCATATTAATGCATCATCGCTCTCTTCATCACCACCAGGGAAATCACAACAACAGATTGTTCCACCCAGACTGTATTTCTTCTTTCACATCCCAACTACACATCCTGCTAGTATCTTGCTAGGGATGCACACAACTGCTTCTTCATGTCCCTCTCTCTTTAGGAGTGCCTCTAATTCAGGACCCTGCCTGAGTGCCACTATCTACCCATCCCAAACCATTGCTGGTCAGGGTTGCCCCAAACCCACTTTTTACTGACTAGTATCTGCGTCCCCATCTGAAATGGGGGCCAGCCAGTGTTTCACTTTGCCACAACCTCCTCATATCCCACACACAAAATTGCTGATGCACCCTCTGCCACTACCACAGATGTGCCCCTCATCCAAAACATACTTTCCAGACATGCTCCTCCCCTTCACCCCGCACCCTCTGGGTACACTGCCCATTTGTGCTTTCTGTTTGTCCTCTTTGTTTGTCCATTTGTTTGTCCTCTTCCACCAGAGGACGCCTACTCTGAAGTCTCTCTCTCATGTTGAACTACATCCCTCTTCTACAGTCGCCATCCCTAATTCATCTAGCAAGCATGCCGTTTTCCCTTGTCGCCCTTCTGCACCACTGTGTACTAAATGTTACACACTTCATCCGTTCTGCCAAAATCCAGCACTGTGCCATATGCTGGACCTTGCATTTCCAAGTCATGCGCACCCTCCTCCCAAAGTGCATGAGGGCAGTGAGGTCACTTGTCTCCAGATGTTTCTGGGCACGTCAACTTTGCAGTCACTCATGTGTAAACCTTTTCCAATACAGGTGGAATGCTGCTCTCCCTGCTAGACATGGCCTCAGGCAAGGAATTGCTCTCATTTTCATACTCAACAGCACCTAGCATTAACGTATTAAACAACACTACACCTGCCAATATTACATCTTCCTTCTCGTGTGGGTGCGTGAGTATAAACCTTGCACGCTCCAACCACGCTGCCCCCAAGTAAGGCAACACTCACTCACATTCGCACACAGACACACCTTTTTCCTAGACAGAGTTTGTTTTTCTCTAATCTGTATGGAACATAGTGCAATATTATAATTAATTAATACATATGTAGTACTAACCGCAGTACCATCATGTTAATGTTTTTCCATTCCACCTTCCCAAAACATACTCTGGGGAGGGGGGTGCCTTCCTCCATGGCTATTATCTTAGTTTTAAAAATATTTTTTTACAAGTTTTTTAGCATCTTTTTCAAATACTGTAATGTAAAAAAGTACTTTTAACCCATCACCTGCTGAGACAAGGGAAGGCATACCCTGCTGCCACCACTGCTTACTCTTGAGAAAGGGGAGCACCTCTCCTTTGCAGCCTCCCCTCCATGCCCACAAGGCCAGGTGGGCAAGGCCTTTTTCACTCCAACCAGGGCAAAGGAACACATCCATTACCTTGCCATCACTAAATGGAGATTTTCTACCCCACCTGGAGAGTGAGCATTGTCTTGACTTATGGCCCCTCCTCACATTCATGGGGGTGGGAGAAAAACTCTTAAGCCTCTGGGGGGCTATGACTATTTTGCCATCCCCACCATGGCCACAAGAGGGTGACATATCTTCCTACCCTACATGCAAGGTGAGCATGGCTTTTTAGCCCTCTCCTATACCTGGAAAGGGGGAAGCAATTCTGAAGGCCCCCAGGGAGGCATGTCTACCTTGCTATCCCCACAAGGGGCAACACCTCTTCCCCACCCCAGGAAGGTCAATAAGCTCAACCCCACCACGGTGGAAAACAGCACCTGATCCACTTCCTGCCCTCAAAGGAGCACAGCTTTTCTAGCCTCTCCATGTGTTCCGAAAGCCCACCCACTCCTAAAACCTCCAGCAGACCATGTCCACCCAGCCATCAATCAGTTTTCTTATTTTTAGCTGTTCCCCGTAACTCCCCAAGAACCACATTTGGGGGGGGGGGAGAGAAGAGGAAAAGACATTCCAGCTTTGCCACGTCTACAAGGAGAGCACCTTGTCGCACACCTAGGAGGCCAATGCACATATCCACCAGAGTATGCACCTGTGTGCAGGTGAGAAAGAGGGAGAGCCTTCAAATCACTCTGTTTCCATCCCTACAAGGTGGGATGGGGCACCTCTTCTGACCCTACCCCAAGGGGGGCCAACACACGTAACTCAGACGCCTGGGGTGGGTTGGTGTAAGAGACACACTCTTTGCAACCCCCACAAATGGGGGTGGGGTGCCATCCCACCTACAGACACAAACTGGAAGCTGGGAGCAGCACCTTTCCCCTACCATTCCCTTAAGGGGCCAGCATGAACGCACAGGCAGGGAGCAAGGCGGAGGGAGAGGGGCACCCCAAACCCCATGGAGGGAGAGGGACACCTCTTCCTATCCCACTGCAAATACACATCCTCCACAAGAACGGGGGTGCGCGAGTCATCGTTCGAGCATCCTTGGAAGCCCGGCAGGGACCTGTCATGCCCGTCCATGCCATCTCCATCGTACCTGCATATAAACCAAAGGTGCCCCCTACACACACACACAGGTGCGTGCCTAAGAAAGGCAGCCGTGGAACGCAGGTGTGTGTGTGTGGGGGGGGATCGCACCTGACTTGCGATCTCCCTTCCACCCAGCAATGGGAAGACACGACTTTCCCCACCACCCCCAGGGGGGCCCGACACGCGTGTGTGCACGCGTCTGCCTGCGTGCACACGTGCGTCCCCCAACCCCACTGGGGAGAGCGGCGGGGGCAGAGGGAGAGAAGCCCCCCCATCCCATCCCTCCATCCATCCTTTCATCCATCCGTCCATCCAGGCTCCTGACCCAGCGTGAAGAAGGGCAGCTCGGTGTTGTCCAGGTCGTCCTGCACGGCGACGCGCCCGGGCAGCTCGCTCCGCACGAAGAGCAGCAGGCGGGAGTCCACGCCGACGCCGGGGGGTGCCGAGCCCGGGGCAGCGGCCGGAGGAGAAGCAGCCGCCGCCGCCGCCGCCGAGGAGGGCGAAGAGGAGGAGGAGGAGCCGCCGCCGCCACCCGGGGGGCTGTTGCCGCCGCCGCCGCCGCCGCCGCTCCAAGCGATGTCGCTCTCGCGCAGCACCGGCAGGGTCGACACCGTCACCGTCTTCTCCCGGCACGGGCTGCTCGCGCCGCCGCCGGTCCCG
>JAJKFI010000144.1:909916-936403 GCA_029204185.1 Lerista edwardsae
GACTTAAAAGGCCCTGAACACCAATTCCCAAGGAGAAGGAAAACATAAATGTCAGTTTCAACACACGTGTGCGCACACGCTACGAACCATGAGAGGCCAATTTCCCTTTATTGGGGCAAACACAGTTTGCAAACTTTGTTGGCTCCAATAAAGGGAAATTGACCGCTCATGGTTCTTTTTTTTTTTTTTTAAGTGGCTTTTTACAATGCACGCCTGGAGGACGTGTTCCCAAGCAGCCAGGGAGGTCTATGAGTCCAGGATGTTCTACACAGTGGCGTTTCTACAGGGAGGGCAAAGCTCTACATTTTGCAAGAAGCCTTACCTTGCAGTGGAAATCACTCCTCTCCTGCACTGTTCTAGCGAATCCTCACAGGGAACAGCAACATCTTGGTGTTGCTTACTGGCTACAGCAGCAAGGGAGAGGAGGGATTTGCATGACAGGGTAAGGCTTCTTGCAAAACTTAGAGCTTTGCCCTCCCTGTAGAAACGCCTCTGGTTCTACATCTTTCTTGAATGTCCTACATTTTGGGATGCTGTGTCTTATTGGGGGTATCTTGTCCTCCTTAACGCAACCCAACCAATGAAGGCAGAAAGGACTAATATGCAAGGACGTTATGCCGGCAGCCCCTCTTGACTCTGGCATCTGCTGTCTGTCTGGAAATGCAGGACACTGTGAAATTCACCCAGGACAAAAGGTTGAAATGTAGGACATGTCCTGGAAAAAGAGGACACCTGGTCACCCTGCGCTCACCCAAAAGTGAAAAATAAACATACCTTTATACACACTAAAAGCTATGAAGGGTCCCTCCTTGAAGGATCTTTTCTTCTGCCCTGATGAAGTGAACCTGTATAAACACACAGGAGTCAAGCAATTAAAAGGCAATTCTAATTCTCAGCAAAAAGTGGAAAAAAGTTGAAAAATCGCTGACATGTAACACGATGGTATTATTCGTGCTTACCAAGTTTTCCACAATTATAATGTTTTCTGGTTAATTGACCATAACATTGGAAAGAATACAGATATTGCAACATGCTTTGTTTCATTGCATTCAGCATTAAATTACCTTTTCAATGACATATACCATGACATATAACATGAGGGCAGTGATGTCATGCACCCACTACGCACCACTACGTGAGTACCAGTTCCTAGAAGTTGAGCTGGCCCCGCCCACTCGAAGCTGGCCCCGTTGGCTGGTTGGCTCAGCAGCTGCGCATGCGTACTGCACGCCCGCAGCCGTTGCCTGCACTTTCTGTGAGGAGGCAGGCAGGCAGGCAGCGTGGTGGTGGTGGCGGCAGAGCAGCGGCAGCAGCGGAGCGAGAGGACCGGAGGTGGCGGCAGCAGCAGCAAGGGAGACCCGGGAATAAGGCAGCAAGCGTGAGAAGGTAGGCTGCCTGGGGCTCCCGCTCCCTCCAGCCGCGCAGATCCAGCGTCCCGGTTCCTCCTGCAGCCTCCCCCCAGCCCCAGCCCCCACGCAGTCTTTTTTTGGTCGCCCGTTCCCCCTCCTGCTCCTTGCCGGCTCCCTGCATTTAACACTAAAGTTAAATGGCTCCCTGTCCCAAAAGGGCTCCCAATCTAGTACAGTCCAGCCTGCTATTTAACCAGGGAACAGTTGAACCAAAATATGTCTATACACATCTCTAGAAAGCAAAGCAATAGAAGTTAAATCAACACTAACCCCAAGCTGAAGTTATTACAAACATGATCACATCCATGGCCACAATCATGACCTCACTTCCGGCTATGACATCACTTCCTGCCATAACATCACTTCCGGCTATGACCTCACTTCCTGCCACGACATCACTTCCGGCTTATGACGTCACTTCCGGTGGGCGGACCCCGACAAGTGCCAATCAAAAGTGAGTACCTGTTCCTAAATCATTTGGATGACACCACTGCATGAGGGTATTATTTGTACTTAACAGGGCTTTCACAATTTCGGCCGCTAAAGCTCAGCTTGTTGCCTCCCTAAAGCTTGTGGCCCGGTGTAATTGTTACCCCCTGCACCTCCTTAGCTACTCCACTGTGTGCATGTACGCGCACACGCATGCGCGCGCACACACTTACACTTTGTTTTCTATGTTCTGAGAAAGACAGAATCTGCAAACTAGTTTCACACACTCACTCCTATAAAGGTTCCCAACTTTATGGACTGGCTCCATTCCCCTCACATAAATAACTAAGAGCGCAATCCTAAACTGGAGTTAGGCCAGCATAAGCTAAACCAGCAAAGGTTGGCCAGCGTGTTTGGACTACTCTCGGAGTCAGGGAGGATGGCTCACATCTGGGTGCTGGCCTCTCTGACTCCAAGAGAGCGCCAAACGTACTTTACGATGTACCTTGTGCTGGCCAAACTTTGCTGCCTTAGCTTATGCTGGCCTAACACAGTTTAGGATGGCGCCCTAACTAAAGTCAACTTTTAAGTCCACAGATAAGCACAAACCTTTCTGAGTGGTCCCAACCATTGTTCTCACAATGAAGGGCAAAATAAATGCACCTTTTCATTCACTTGTTCCTCGTAGTCCCCAACTTGAGTGAGAAGCTTCCCTTCCCCTCAAAACGTGAACTATAATTGTACTTTTTACATATGCACACACTTTGGAGGTCTCCATAACATGGACACCGCATTATTTTTACACATATACACCCACTCACTCCTATAAAGGTACCCGACGATTATAGATGCTCACTTCCCCTCACAAAAGTTTAATTGACTAAGGGCCCAATCCTTTCCAGCACGGGTGAAGCTGCGTAAGGGAACAAATGTTCCTTTACATGGAGGAGGCCTCTATATCTGCATTCCCCACAGCAGGATGCACTCATTTGCACCGCTGCATTAGTGCTGGAAAGCTGGACAGGATTGGGCCCTAAGAAAAAAAACACCACCACCCCAAAAACACACTTTTGCATTCACAAAGACACAAATGTGTAAAATATCACCCACTTCAGTGCTCACAAAAAAGTGAAAAAAATGTATCCTTACACATACCCCCCCATAAGGATTCCCAATTTTACCAACTGCCTGCCCTTCCCTCACAAAACAAAACAATAAAAATAAAAACATGTTCTCATTCACGCACCCCGACAAAGGCTCCCAATCTATTGGCCTCACTGCCTCCACAAGATGAAACATTAATGGCCTTTTTCTACCTTCTCCTGTAAAGGCTTCCAATTTGATCGACTGGCTCCATAACCCCCACCCCCGAGAAAAATAAACGTTCTTGAGTATCATTTAAAGTCCTTTATTTATTAATACTGGGGATTTGTACGAGGACTTCCTAGACCACCTCACCTCCCCTAACCCTCCCAAAACGTTATGTGCGGAAAGCAAATGCTACAACCTGAGCTAAGCCTATGGAAAGGGATAGAGAAGGATTTCTACACATGCAAAAACACCTTTAAAGATTCCTAATTTTATGGACTGGCTACTTTCACTTCATAAAGTGTGTGTGTATATGCATGCGTATATAGAAACACAGAGAATACACAAGCACACACCAGATACAAACTGGAACAGAGCACCTATACCTTTAACCATTGTATAGAAGAGGGAAGTTCGGTAGGTACAGCTTATGAAACCCTTCCATTTTGAGCTGCACCTGCCAGTGTTCCCTCTTCTATACAATAGTGAAAGATATGTTGTTGTTGTTCAGTCACTAAGTCATGTCCGACTCTTCGCGACCCCCTGAACCACAGCACGCCAGGCCTTCCTGTCCTCCACTAGCTTCCTGAGTTCGCCCAATTTCATGTTCAAGTGAAAGGTATAAGCCAGTGGAATTCGAACTTTTTAGACCAGGACCCACATTTTAGAATGGCACTCGTGTTGGGACCCACTGAGAGTGATGTCATTAACCTAGAAGTGATGTTGTGCCAGGAAGTGACATCATCAAGCAGGAAGTGCTGTCATTGTAACATAATAAAATGACACTTCTGAAATGCAAATACCTTATACACGTTTTCCCTCACAAAGAAGACATAAATGTAGGTTCAACCTGTACCTACCTACCTACCTACCTCTCTCTCTCTCACACACACACACACCCAACCAACCAACCGCATTCAAATGCTTCTGGCACTTAACTGTCTCACCTGTTACCTGCTTTGTCACTCCTACCAGTATAAAAATAAATACACTCAACTTCAAATAAAATTATCGGTTTATACAGAGGTTTTCAAGTGTTACAGGCAATTGGCTCTCTCATGCTCACGTAAAGATTCCCAATTTCTTCTATGGGTCATGCTGCCTCCTCACAGAGACAGGGAGAAATGTACTGATAATACTTAGCATTTATATTGCAGTTTGAATCATGCAAAGCACTTTCCCAGTCACCAACTTCATGGGAAAGTTTGCAAACAAGTCGAGGCTACCCATAGAACCCTTACAAAACAATAAATAATAATAATAAACATGGACACATTTCCAACTCTACTTGCAAGTGCACCTTCCCTCGCAGAGAGAAAATTTTACCCCCACATCTGCAAAAGGGTCCAAACTTTACTGGCTTGCTGCCTTTTACAAGGAGAAAAATAAATGTGCTTTTTACACATACTCACAGAGAGAGAGAGGGAGGGATAGCATGCTTTAAAGGTTTTCAACTCTATTTAGTGGCTCACCTCCTTGCACAAAGAGATAAATAAACATTTTTTACACACCCCTTTAAAGGCCTCCCATTTTATTTACTGGCCCAGATTTCTGTGCATCTGCCAGTGGTTCAGCACTAAAAAATTTATGTCTAAAGCAAGAAAAGACTTTTCCTTCTAAAATTGTGCATTTTCTGCCTGTCAGATGACTGTTAGATGGCAGAGGAGCAAAGCCCCCAATCAATCAATCAATCAATATAAGTTGGATAACTCTATGTATGAGCCGTGCAGGGTCTTGAAGGGAGAACAAGCCATGAAACATACATGGCAAATCTTCCTCAGAGTCTAGAATTGCAGGTAGCCACATTTTCGATCCATTAGATAAAAATCCCAAAGCATTAGTCTCATCGGTATTATGCTAGTTGCTTTTGCAAATACACATCGACAGCCCAGGCCTTCAGGGAATTGTGTATTTATTTATGCTTTTCGGGCCAGGCCTCTCTCAAAGCAGTTTACCCACTGAGTTTTAAAAGCAACCATCTATATAAAAGTACAATACTATAAAAACAAGGCAGTAGAGGAAGGAAAAAACTAAAAGCCAAATAAAAACCTAACAAAAAATGACTCTTAAGGAATCGAAAAGGAGATATTCTCAGTTGTTGCTGGTGGTGTCAGGTGAGGGTAATTGCTGTTAAATAGTAGGGTTTTGCAAGTGGAAAAAATGTTCTCTTTTATTTGGTGCAAACAACCCATTTAAAACGTTGGGGGTAAATGTAAAGAGAAATGCACAAATCATTTTTTTTTCTTAGAAAAAGCAAAAGATGGAGAACTTGGAAGGGGAAAATACCAAATGCAAATTCCTACAAGGTTATGTCTACTGGGGCCAATGGCTACAGTGTGTCTCTTTCATACACAACTCTTTCCCATCCTAGGATTTTAGCTCCCTACGGTGAGTTCAGTAGCACCTTAAGGCAACAATCTCATATGCACTTACCTGCCAGTCAATCTCTTTGGAAAAAAAAATGGGGCTTGCTTCTAAGCAAACATGAAGGAACACACTAGAGGACAGGGTTAGCACTGTGCAAGAGAAATACATACTCCAACCCTTAGGATGGGGAATATAGATGTAAGCACAATTAGAATTCAAGCCTTTAAAGCTGTTATACTTTCATATGGAAGCTGCAATCCTATACACGATTTACCTGGGAGTAAAGCCCACTCAACTGAGTGGAACTCACTTCTGAGTAGACATGCATACATGCTCGCTCGCTCGCTCGCTCTCTCTCTCTCTCTCTCTCTCACACACACACACACACACACACACACACACACAAATAAAATTGTTCCACAAAATGCAACAGATCCGTCAAAAGAGCATTCTGCAAGAGTTCATCTCTAGGGTTATAAAATGCCACCAGCTTGCCAAATCTATCCTCCCTCTCCTGCTCTCTCCCTGGAGGTTCTGTGGACCCAACTACATGGGCTGCCGATGCAATTAAATAAAACTGGAAAGGGCCATCAGTTATAGTCCATCTTGCCTGCAAAGCAAATAGTCACAGCGGCGTGGAGTTAGCCAACCTCAAGGGAACCTTCAGAAGACTGCAACAGCAACAGCAAGGGAACCCTCCCTTTCCCCTCCGGTTACACACATTCGCCTCCTGTGTATACACTCAGCAATCTGTCTCTAGCTTTCCTCTGGCCCGATAAAAGCGGTTATTCAATTTGCAGTGTTATTTAACCTTTGGCCTCTCCTTCCCCACATCCCACTAATCTCCCCCACCCTTAGTCCTTCCTAAAGATTACTCTCGACAGCCTCATCGCTCCCCTTCCCCTCTGCCAACTTCCTTTTCCTCACCATCATTTTATTCGGGACCCTCGTCCCCTCTGCCTTTAATGGGATCTCTCACACAGATATCGGGAGACAGAAACGGATTCCGGGAACCAGTCCATCTTCAGCGCAGCACGTCCCTGTCAATCCCCTCTTCATCATTATGTCACTTAACCCATCTCCGCTTCGCTTTGACTTCGGTCGGCCCTTTTGTTATGCTACCTTTAACAAAACTCAGCAAATGCATTAATATCTTTCCCATCAGCCCTGTCTCGAGGCTCACCTGCTTAATCTTTCATCCTATCCTTTCTTCTTTCAGGTCGTTTTTTGCTCCCTCTCTTTCAATTCATCCTGGCCTGCCTTCTCTTCCCCATCTGCTAGTCATTCTTCGAGATCTCTGTTACCTTTTGTATACTTTTTCTTGCTGTCCTGTGCATGTGTGTGCTCGCTGTATTTCTGGAAGTGGTGCAAGACTCATCGCTGGATTAACCCATCAGCCAAACAGACTTGCTAGAACTATCAGTTCCATAAACAACAACATGAAAATATGCTCAAGGCAAAATTTTGGGATAGTTATTCCAGGTTTATAGGCAGGACCAGATTATGACCTTCAGAGGTCCTAAGCACTGAAGAGACAATAAAGCAGGGATGGACATTCAAATCACAAAAATACTGTTTTGTTTGTGACTCCTGTTATGTCATGGATATCACTGACTCCCAACTAAAGTCTTGGGGCCAGGGACTCTGAAAAGAGTCATGACTCAAATGTGTGTGTGTGTGTGTGTGCGTGTGCGTGTGCGTGTGCGTGTGCGTGTGCGTGTGCGTGTGCGTGTGTGTCCGACCATGCGGCCGTGTGTGTGTGCTTACTTTTTTCCTCCATCACTTCCGATGCCTCTCACACTGCCAAGTGGCTTGACCGGCACATGGCACATGACACCCATGGAAACTTATTGCTATGCCCAAGTGTGTTGCAATGCACACTTTTGGGAGCCTCTGCCTTAGATGTTTTAATTGTTTCTGACTTTCTGCAACAAAGTAGTTGTGAACTGGAGTTCGTTAAAACGTGTGCACATTCTTTGAGACACCCTGGAAATATAAGAAGGGGGGGGAATGAAACAAGTATATACAACTCAAAAGAATATATCAACAATAACATGTGTCAAGTTTTCCTCGCATTATTCTTATAAATAATAATAATAATAATAATAATAATAATAATAATAATAATAATAAACATTTTGAATTAGAACAACAAAAACAAATTCACAGCTACAAAACAAAAACTAAACATTAACCAAATCCAGAATGCAAGGGTGGAGCGATACATCTAAGTTGCTTACAACCTTCACAATATATTAATAACTGTTCAAGTTAAAAATTGTGTCTCTCACATCATTCTGATCTGCATTAGCAGGGCGCATACATACATTTAGGTGAGAGTAATAAGATAACATAAAAATGGAGGAAGATAGTAGAGCTTATAATGGAATTATACCTTCCAAAACTGATTTTCCCCATGATGACTACTTTGACGCTTTTTTTTTTTTTGAAATATGGAATAACTAATTTTTAAAATCCCATATTTTGTGCCCCTGCTTTTCTGGTGCCCTCTCTGCACATGCTTATTCTGCCTGTTGTATAATCCAGCCCTGTTTATACAGAGTTTATGATGCACGGAGGCTATCTAAGCTCTCTTATAGTTTACTGAGTCCAGGCCAGTGTGAGGCAGCAGATTCCTTGAGAAACCAAAAGAGAAAAAAAAACCAACCTCCTTTCAGCCAAACCTTTCATTGCCCTTTCAAATATCAACTGCTGGATAGGCTGACTGGCTCTGGGGATTCATACCTTAGAGTTCACATCCAGCTCCGATCAATAGCAGCTAAAAAGCCGTTACTACTTGATAGTCTGTTTAGCAACATATGAGCAGGCGAGAGGGAAAGCGGGTAGCTGCTAAAATCACAGCAGGATGTCCTCAACACCCAGTTCAAGCCACGGCTTCTTCCATTTCAGTGAACTCATCAGAAAGTTCAATTCAGTAACAGGTTGGCTGCTCCCCAGTGGCACTTTAGCAAACAAGAGCTGTGCGTGGTTCTGCACGTGCTCAGGCAATAATTTCGCAGGTATCCAGGTTGGCACTCCACCCCCTCCCTGTCTACATTTGGGAGGGAGGGGTTGCTATTGGAAAATGGTTGATGTGGAGGATGAGAGCACTTGAAACAAGAGTGGTAGGTGTGCTTTCAGGCACACAAATCACCACTTTTATTTATGAAACTAAGTGGTTTTTTATGTGGAGGCAGCCCAGCTAGAAAATGCCAAGGATTAAGGGGACAATCCTAACCTGGAGTTAGGCCGGCACCGTTAGGCCAGCACAAGTCTCTCTGTAAAGCATGTTTGGACCACTCTCGGAGTCAGGGAGGATGGCGCATGTCTGTGCGCTGGCCTTTCTGACTCCAAGAGTGGTCCAAACATACTGTATGGTGTTGCTTGCGCCAGCCAAATTTTGCCAGCCTAGCTGTGCCGGCCTAACTCCAGGTTGGGATTGCACCCCAAACCTCAACGGTGGCCCATCGTTGCTAGAAGAAGTGAAAGTAAAGCATTTTGCACATGCTCAGAGACACTCTACTGTACTTTTCCCTTTCATACAACATCAGAACCAGGAGATCCCCTAAAACTGAGTAACAGGACAGTGAGAACAGACAAAAGAAAATTTTACCCAGCGTGTACTTGGCCTGCGGAACTCCTTACCACAGGATGTGGTGATGGCATCTGGCTTAGATGCCTTTGAAAGGGGCTTGGACAGATTCATGGAGGAAAAGTCCATCACAGGTTCCACACTCGGATGGGCATATGCAATGTCCTAGACGTAGGCTGTCTCTGATTGCCAGATGAAAGGGAGTGGCAACAGGATACAGAGGCAGATCCAAGGGAGGGCAACGCTCTAAGTGTTGCAAGAAGCCTTCCCCTGTCATGCAAATCCCTCCTCTCCCTTGCTGCTGTAGCCAGTAAGCAACGCCAAGATGTTGCTTTTCCCTGTGAGGATTGGCTAGAACGGTGCAGGAGAGGAGTGATTTCCACTGCAAGGTAAGGCTTCTTGCAACACTTAGAGATTTGTATATTCGTAACACTTAGATGCCTTTGTATATAAGAGATTTGTAACACTTAGATGCCTTTGTATATAAATGGTGAGGAGGTGGAGAGGGTTGGTAGTTTCAAATTTCTGGGCACCCATATTTCATTGGACCTCACATGGACATTAAATGTCAATATGCTAGTGAAGAAAGCGCAGAAGAGGCTGTACTTCCTAAGGGTGCTTGGGAGGATGAACCTTTCTCAGCGTCTACTTCTGGCCTACTACCGTAGCACCATCGAGAGTGTCCTGACATACAATATTTTAGTATGGTACAGGAGCAGCTCTGTAGGGGATAAGAAGGCACTACAGAGAATTATTAAAGTGGCCCAGCACACCATCGGGCTCCAGCTACCCACCCTTGACGATATTTTCGCCACCCGCTGTTTAAAGAAATCACATAACATCCTTAGAGACTCTTCCCATCCTGCTCACAACCTTTTTGAACTGTTGCCTTCTGGCAGCAGATATAGGACTATTAGAACTCGGACGACACGTTTCATAAATAGTTTTTACTCTAGAGCCATAACAGCACTGAACAACGAACTCAAGTACCAGTAGATGGGGGCAGTCGGACTGTACTATTGTCTATTGTGTGGATGTTTGTGTTTTATAAAGAGGAATTTCAAGGGGGGGTAGGGGGTGTGGGGGGACTGTTGGGAACTTAGTGCGTGTGTTGGTTTGGTCTCCGGGTGTCAGTGAATCTCGTTGTGTAATACAATGACAATAAATAAATAATAATAATAGATCTGCCCTCCCTTAGATCTGCCCCTGACAGGATACAAGTATCTTGCTGGCTTGTGTGCTCCCTCAGGCATTTCGTGGGTGATTGTGAAATGCAGGAAGCTGGACTAGGTGGGCCCTTGGCTTGATCCAGCAGGCCTCTTCTTATGTTCTTCAGGGCTGAATCACAGAGCAGAAAATACGTTCTGGTAGGAAGTCCCACAGCTCAGAGGAAACCAGGTACAGCTGGAAGCTTCACCTCATCCTGACCAGCAGAGACCCCAATAAAAGCCAACTTCTGCACATAACTATCATGAAAGATGATGCCAGACCTCCAAACAGAAGGAAAACATCAAATACTCACTTGCTTGAAAAATCACACAGTCTGGTTGTGAATACCAAATTCACTTGCCTGCTGCTACAGAGCTCTGCCTAGTGTATGGATGTGGTTGTGGTAGCTTTTTAAAGAAAGAAAGCACTGCTGGGAGGGAGGCGGCACCCTGAGACCAGTGATGTCATGCAGGGGGAACGCGGGGGAACTCAGTTCCACTAGTTAAAATTAGTGCTGACTCCGCCCACTTCACTCTCCCCCCTCCCCCCTCCCAATTCCTCTGCAAAGAGCTTTTCTTCTTGGTTGGCCGGCACTCAGAGGGTTAAAGGGAGTGACTCCAGATTCCTAGGGGGGCGTGAGACCATATCCTTCAAAAACTAACTTTATTTTGGCAGTGGTGTAAGCACCCTAACCCCAAATACACTTACCTGTGAATAAATTGTGAATGAATTGTTAACTACACATGCGTTGATTTCAGCAGAGTGTTGTTGTTTTTTTCTGTGCCAATGAGCTTTGGCCTGTAGTTCCAAGTCACTTAGGCTGCTAGCCTAGCCACACGTACCTGGGAGTAAGCCCCATTGACTTTAATGGGATTTACTGCTGCACACACATGCATAGAATCGAGCGGTTAAATCTGTGTCACTGCATTAACAGCACAAGCCTAGGCTGGTCTCCTCAGAAGTAAGCCCCATGGTTTTCAACTGGTCTTACTCCCAGGAAAGGTTTGTACAGTTGTACATCTAACAGCTTAATTCCTGTACAGGGGCTCAGGTGACCAGGCACAAAAACACACACACAATGTGATCCCTACATCTGAAATAATTGCACGCGCACGCTATATTGGAAAAGGCAGGAGCCACCCCGAGGATAGGGAGTGGTATCAGCAAAGCCCCCTTGTCCCAGATAAACCAGGGATTATAGGGTTAATCCCAGAAGGTAGTTGCAAGCCTTGCACAAGTGTAGATGGGCGTGGCTGATGAATTAAAGCCTGCCCACTGATTGGTTGGGATATAGGACCCATAGTATAAAGCTAGAGACAGCAGAGGGAGGAAGGGATCTGGGATGGGACCTGGGAAGGTCCTGGAGGAGGGCACCAGGTAGGTGCTGAAGGCTGGTACCTTGGTAAGGAGCTTGGTAGGTACTGGAGGATGGTACTTGGGATGCATTGCTGGACTGATGGCGTGCTGCCTGAAGGACTGAGGAACTGGCTGAAAGACTGGAGAAGGTAAGCTGACTGTGCGGAACAGCTGTTTGGCTGCCACACCCCTGGAGCCACCAAAGGAAGGAGGTAGTTGTAGCTGGGACGAGCTGACTGCCTATTGTCTGGTGGTGGGGTTTGTTTGGAGCAAAGCCAGTGATGAGGGCAGTCTGGAGGAGGCTGACCAGCCAGTGATCCCAAACAAAAGCTGCAGAAAGAGAGGAGGCCCAGAGGATGACTGACCCCCTTCCTCTTGCCTATCTCTGAGGCTGCTCTGTGGGGAAACTAGTTAGCCTAATGTGGGCATTGAGGTCCTTGGGGAGGCCCAGCAGGGAATTTGGCGGAAACTAACTTTAAGTCCTTTGTTGCAGGCTGGGATTTGGTGGAACACACACACACACACACACACACACACAAGGGTGTAGGAAAGGTCCATCACAGGTTGCAGGCCATGATGGGTAATGCAACCCCCGTACTTCAGAAGTAGGCTACTTCAGAATGCCAGATGCAGGGGAGTGGCAACAAGTCTCTTGTGGTCTTGTGTGCTCCCTGAGGCATCTGGTGGGCCACTGTGAGAGACAGGAAGCTGGACTAGATGGGCCTTTGGCCTGATCCAGTGGGGCTCTTCTTATGTTCTTATGGTGTTGCAATGAGAAAAGCTGAAGCAGCTGAAACGTTCCTGCCTTCTAAGGCTGCAATCCTGTGCACAATTTTCTGGGAGTAAGCCCCATTGAGCTCAATTGAATCTACTTCTGAGTAGACAGGAATAGGTCTGGGCTGTAAGCCTCACAACTAACATGACCCAATCTTCACTCAGGGAAGGGTTATTCATATTTCTGCAGAAACACCAAAAATTACCAATGTTTCACTCCAAGCAGCAAGGGGCATCAGAAAAACAAGAAACAAACATGATGGGAGGGACATACAAATTGTATGAGGCAAATTGAATAGGGGTGGGGGGGAGGACTTTGTACCACATTTTAGATTTCTGAAAGAAAAACAAACGTAAATTTCACTTTAACGCTCCCACACTAAACACAAATGGAACTGACAAACTCTTTTGCTTTATTTATAGATAGAACATATATAGTGCCATCAAAGTGTATGGCAGTTTACATAGAGTAAAAAGACACTGCTTATTGACAGACAGACAGATGAAAGATGGATGAAATAATGAAGGCTAGATTGATAAATTCTGGTTCAAATCCCTGCTCAGCCATGATGCATTCTGGGTGACTATCTCTCAGCAACACTTACCATACATGTTTTTTTTTTCCTTTTGTTAGAGCAATCCTGAATATACTGGGCATTCTTTGGAAGAGCTGTCTTGAATAGTTTCTTCCCCCTTTTACTAGCTGCCATTCAGAACCAATTACATAAGGACAAGAAATAAAAATCCCATAAATGCTTGCTGTTGTTAGATTAACCTTTCTGTTGTGGGTCAAGTGCAGAAGTCCTAGAAGTTAAGATGCAAGATTTGTAAGATGGAAATTAATAAATATGCCTTACTCTCTCCCAGAGGCGTAACTAGGGTATGGCAGCAGGGGGCACGAGCCCTGGGGCTCCATAAGGTGGGGGGTGCTGTTGACATGGCACCCCGCCCCCGCCCGCAAATTTGCGACCCCCCATGCCCTGAGCCAGGAGGGGTGCCAGCATCTCCCCTCCCAGCCTGCTGTTTGAGTACTTAAAGTGCCCGAGTGGCAGCCCCGGGGAAGGAAGCTGCCACCGTGCCCCCTGGCTCTGCAAACCGCGGAGGCACCTTAAAGTGGCCTTAAAGTTGCTGGCTTTTCCTGGCTGCCATGGCACTGGCACTTTAAGGCCACTTTAAGGCACCCTGTCGCCCTCAATTATGTGGTTGGCGCTGCCTCCTCTCCCTACACCTTGCGGCCTCCTCCTCCTGTCTCCCCCCTCCTCTGAGGCGCGAGTGGACCACTTGGAGTGGTAGAGGCCGCCATCACTCGGGGAGCCACCGCTGCCGCCTCCTCAGTGCCTCACTCGCCACCCAGCTGCCGCTTCTGCCCTGACGCCTCGCCTCCCTCCCCTGGGCCACCCGGTATATGAGTTATTTATTTATAACTGCGAGCCCGCCATGTCCATGATGGCCCAGAGGCACCTCATGCAGGATTTCAAGAGGTAAGATGGGACGGGACGGATGGCAGAGCTGGCTGCATTTCTCTGGCTGGGTCTGTTTGTGTGTGTGTGTGTGTGTGTGTGTGTGTGTTTATGTCTGTTTGTGTGTGTGTGTTGGCTCTGCAGACACATGGCAGCAGAAGCCACACCCAGCAACATCATGACGTCACATCGTGACGTCATGATGTTGCGTGCGGGGGGAGGGCACAATTTCATTGTGTGCCATGGGTGCAATTTTGTCTAGATACGCCCCTGCTCTCTCCTTTTCCCCAATTTCCAATGAGCCAATGGTTAGAACTAAACATGCCTACACCATGAATGAAAAAAGGCAAATCCTTGTGATGCAATTTAATATGAAAAAAGCATGCAAGCTGTATGAGATGTAATTTGGTACAATACTAGAGACAAACTATGCCTACTTACAAATATACAAACATGCTGACTGTATGCAATCTCGGAGGTAGCCTATCTTCGAATGCCAGATGCAAGGGAGTGGCAACAGGATACAGGGATCTTGTTGTTTTGAGTGCTCCCTGAAGCATTCAGCGGGCCACTGTGAGATTCAGGAAGCTAGTCTAGGTGGGCCATTGGCATGATCCAGCAGGCCTCCTCTTATGTTCCTATGCCTTACACTGAGGGTGCAATCCTCACCTGGAGTTAGGCCAGCATAGTTTGGCTGGCACAAGGGCCACTGCAACGCATGTTTACAGTGCATGTCTGTGTGCTGGCCTCTCTGACTCAGAGTGGTCCAAATGCACTTTATGGTGTCCCTGATGCTGGCCAAACTTTGCTGGCCTAGCTGTGCTGGCCTAACACCAGGTTAGGATTGTGCTCTCAGCTTCCTATGAAAACGCATCACTTGCTCTGATCCCTTCTAGATTCTAGGCATTTAAAAGATTTATAAACCACTTTTCCAAAGCTCATTCATGTGTATATGCATCTCTCTCTGTGTGTGTGTGCATGGCGCGCGCGCATGAATGCAACTTGTGTTTGGTTAGTCTATCTGCATGCATACAGTAGGAAGTGACGGAGCAGCTTTGAAGTGTCAATATAATCTGAGTTGAGAGAGAGAGAGAGAGAGAAAGAGAGAGAGAGAGAGAGAGAGAATGAGACTCTGTAGCTACTTTGGTGTAAGTGGAAACAGTTGAGGCATTTGGACTTAACAGCTCTGTCAGCTTTGAACAGTCACTGGGCAAAAGCACCTTTCCTGAAGCAGCACTAAAGATGAGGGAGCTATTGCAAACATATACATAGGGCCTTGAAATATTCTTTCTGCAATGATTTTCAATTGGGATGATTACCATCAATATGTATATAATACAGTCATCGTTTGCTGTACACAGTCATCACTCTATATGTATCTACCATACAGGGAACAATTTACACTGTCTCTAATGGAGCTGACAAGTCCCTGGGCCAGCGAGTAAAAGAAAAATAAAATAAAAATGAGTCATATTGTTTGACCGTGATGTAATCGGAGCCTTATATTTCACCTATCAAGATCTGCATCAGCACCTATAACTCTGCAATAGAAGAGCAGAGAAAGGGAGACTATTTCATCGTGCAAAGGAAAATACCACCAAATTAATTTCCCCCTTTAAAGCGTGATGGATTAAAGTCCTATATTTTATCTAGCTGTGGTCTAGAGCCACACCAATATAAACGGTGGTCTTGTCAGCTTTCACTGGCTCTAAAGCACGGAAAAGCTGAGGTCAGCAAATCACTGGAAAGACTTTAGGAGTTGGGGGGTGCATGTGTCAAGGGGGGGCAGGCCAGAGAGGAAATGAATCCTTAAATGATGCAAGAAGTGGCATTTCTGATGCAATGCTTCAGCATAATTCCTTCCTCTCATTTAACTGGGAGCCAGCATGAGGTTTTATGGGGCTCTGGGGTGCTATCGATGGCTCCCCAGAGGGAGAATAAATCAATTTTTAAACATCAGGATGTCATAAACAAAACATTTCAAGACGCTGGGGCTTGGTATGTACTGGCCAAGCTGCTGGGTCTCATGCCAGAGGTATTGTCTTCATGACTCAGGTGGGTGCATTAGGAGGCTATGCTCCAGGGTGGGGCAAGCATGCACTCGGTATGCGCCAGCAGCCACTGCAGGAACTATTGTGCTCACACTATCAGTCATGACTGATTTGTCTCCCTTGATTTCAGTGCCGTTTCACCCTTCATTCTCTTTCTTTTCATACAAAGAGAATGAAGGGTGAAACGCCACTGGAATCAAGGGAGACAAATCAATCATGACTGATAGTGTGAGCACAATCCTAACCTGGAGTTAGGCTGGCACAGTTAGGCCAGCAAAGTTTGGCCAGCACCAGGGCCACCGTAAAGTGCATTTGGCGCCTTCTCTGAGTGAGGGAGGATGGTGCATGTCTGTGTGCTGACCACTCTGACTCCGAGAGTGGTCCAAACATACTTTGCGGTGTCCCTTGTGCCGGTCAAACTTGGCTGGCCTAACTGTGCTGGCCTAACCCCAGATTAGGATTGCACCCTGAATTTCCCCTTAAGGGGAGTGGCAACTAGCAGTGAGGGAGGACGGCAGCAACAGAACTTCTACGTTTGTGCTGACAATTGCTATGAAGAAAATTGCAGCTGCATCAGTGCCGGAAAGTTGAATAGGATTGAGTCCGTAGGCCCCAAACTACTTAGATGCAACAAAAATGCATTCAGTTGCTACCAATACAGTGATAGAGATGGAACTAGTTCCAGGGGCAAGGAGTTCCACAGACAAGGTGTTGTGTGGAGAAGATTCTCTCAGTGTTCACCACCAAATTCATTTCTGCCAAAGGCTGGACATGCAAGAAAGTAACCCTCCGTCAATTTCATGATGAGCCGCCTCTTCGTTGCACCGTAATTACTCAATGCCTGTTCCCTGTGGAGGAGGGGCTATCTTAATGACTTATATATATAATGACTTATACTGTATATATAATTTTCTCTCTGCAAAATAGCAGTATTTTGCCATGGCAAATGAAAATAAGAAATAATGAGGGAAAATCAGTAATTAACATCTACCCACTGTGGAGATCAGGACCCGAGTAATTAACGTGCAACGTTACAGGCTCTTCTTCATTAATGTGGCTGTAATGCTGAACAGGAAGCAATAAAACAGACTGCAAGGAGGTAGCTTTGAGAAGCCTGGGGAGGCTGACACTGCTCTTGCAGTTTAGATTAAATTAAAAAAAGACACACTCTACAAATCAGTGTTGGAAAAGCACAATGCAGAAAAATTGGAATATAGCAGGTTGGCCACAATGTTGTATAGAGTTTAAGCTAAGACAGCATAAGTTAAACTAAGCCAGCAAAGTTTGGCCGGCACAAGGGACATGGTAAAGCATGTTTGGACCACTCTCTGAGTCAGAGAGGCCAGCCCACAGGTGTGCACCATCCTCCCTGACTCCGTGAGTAGTCCAAAAACGCTTTATGGTGGCCCTTGTGCAGGACAAACTTTGCTGGCTTAGCTAAGGCTGGCCTAACTCCAGTTCAGGATTGTGCTCTCAGTCTAAACTTCGTGTGGAAGCAACAGAGAACGCATTAGATTGGATGGAAGTAGAATGAAATCAGTTGGGTTTAATTGATATAATGCAGCATTTCTCAAACTTTTTAAACTTGAGAACATCTTCTGAAATTACACTGCCTTTTTTCCACCCTAGCCACATACTGTTCTATGGGTGTCAGACTCACCCAGCAAACCTGATAAGATTCATGGAGCATGCTGGGGGCTGGAAATGATGTCAGTAAGCAGGAAGTGACATCATTAAGCAAGTGATGGTCAGAAACAAGCACTTCATTCGCACCTAGGAACTCATAATCTGCAAATGATAGAAGAGGAAATATGCAAATCTCAAGCATGTTTTCAAGATATGGGGGAGATGCATTATCTTTTGGGCTGGATAAAGAGCTTCCACAGGCCATTTGTGGAACACCACTTCTGGTCTGGAGAAAGGAGCATATTTTTCTACTGGCACTAAGACTCCTTTTTTTCCAAGTGCCCTGCAGGGTCCATCATTAGAACAAAGAACAAGTTCTCCCCCCCCCAAAAAAAAAAAATCAGGTAGGAATTGCAAAATGGGACAGCAGGTAGCCTTCTACCGCCTTGCGGCCTTCAGATTACTGACATGTCTAGCTCAGAATTGTCTGGCAGGCAGTAGGGTGATAACAGGGCCTTCTTGGTGGCAGCACCCTGATCAATCAATCTAATAATAATAATAATAATAATAATTAATAATAATACTTGTATTTATATACTGCCTTTCTTAGGTCACCTGATTTCTCTAGTGACTATAACTCAAGGCGGTTTACATAGGCAGATTTTATTCAGAAACCCGAAGGTTTTTACAATTTTTACAGAAATGTTCTATCTTCCAAGAACTACACACATACAGATGGATCTTTCTGGATTTAGCCCTTCTTTCTGGCCACCTGTTTGTCTTCTGCTGGCTGATAAGCATCTTCCCTGCTCCCACCAGAGAAGCGGCTGAACTTCTGCACAACTCCCCCTCACACAAGGCAGCCGAAGCTCAGCTGTTAATCAGTCACAATTAATGAGGTCTGCCGCTCACAGAGATTTCTGGCTGTCCCGAACTGGCAATCTTCAGCTCTTATCTTCAGGCAAACAGAGGCGTTAACCCTCTCGACTAAATCTAAAAAGTATTTATATACTGCTTTTCAACATGAAGTTCCCAAAGGGGTTTACAGGCCAATAATAATAAAGTTAAATGTCTCCCTGTCCAAAAAGGGCTCACAATCTAAAAAATGCAGAACACCAGCAGCAACAGTCACTAGAAAAGACAGGGCGCAGGGGTGAAGAGAGACAGTTACTCTCCCCCTGTTAAATATGAGAGGAGCACCACTTGGAAAAATGCCTCTTGCCCATAGAACTAAGAACTGCTATGAAGCTGCCAAGAGCCAAGGCAGACCCCCTGACCTGCCTACAGTGTGACCCTAGGCATGTCTACTCTGAAGCAAGTCCCACTGAGTTCATTCTCTCAGGGAAGTGTGCACTGGCTTCCAGCCCTTGTATTAGCAGATGCAGGACCCGAAGCCGCCACTCTGTCCTCAGGACACTTTGGCATGGACTCTTAAACGCCGGAGCATCAGCTACAGCTGGTGGCAGCTGCGGTTGCTCCGTTCACCACCCCAGTGTGGGGGCACTCCTGGTACCGAGCCCAATTGATCAGCCTTATTTCCCACCAGGAGATACCAGGGACTGAAACGGGAATCCTCAGCCTGTAAAATGTACGCTCTCTAGTGAGCAATATTATTATTATTATTTATTAAATTTCTACCCCGCCTTTCCGCCCGAAGGCACTCAAGGCGGCATTACAAAATCAAAAATTAAAACACAATAAAATACATCATAATTAAAAACAGTAATTAAAAACAATATAAAAATACAATATAAAAGTATAATGGACATCCCATGGATCATAAAAGTACAAAAATATAAAAGAATGCAAAGACCAGCCAGCCTGTCAGCAACTAAAAGCCTGCTGAAATAAAAAGGTCTTCAGCCCCCGCCGAAATACCGCCAAAGAGGGAGCAGTTCTTAACTCTAAGGGGAAGGTATTCCAAAGTTGGGGTGCCACCACCGAGAAGGCCCTATTCCTGGCCGCCACCCCTCTCACCTCTCCTGGTGGCGGCACAGTCAAAAGGGCCCCCCCTTTTGTGCTCTGGGCTCCGGGGGGGGGGATGACCTCAGAGCACAGAGCAATAGCCTCTTTAATAAAAGAAAAGGAGGATTGCCACAAACCCTACATAGATATGCCAGTGTTTTCTTTCAGGATGGGTAATTTAACCACCCATGACTAAGAGCGCAATCCTCACCAGGAGTTAGGCTGGCACAGTTAGGCCAGCAAAGTTTGGCTGGCATGTTTGGACCACTCTTGGAGTCAGGGAGGATGGTGCATGTCTGTGTGCTGGCCTCTCTGGCTCCAAGAGTGGTCCAAACATTCTTGACGGTGTCCCTTGTGCCGGCCAAATACTGCTGGCCTAATTGTGCTGGCCTACGTCCAGGTTAGGATTGCGCCCTAAGTTGGTGTAGGGACAAATGCCTCTAAGGTTCAGAATCCTACCCATGATTCCACAGCAGAGTCCCCAGAGACAAGTGGTACGAGCTACCATAGGAGAATAATTGCACAGACACCAAACCAAATGCTAGCCACATTGGATAGAGTCCTAATGAGCTTAATTGCGTGACCTTTTGCTACATTTGGTTTCTGCTTCTTGCAATGTGTTAGAAATGCTGCGTGAGTCTCGCCTCGCCCTGAGATAAAGCCGGAGAGGAATATTTGGCCTTTTCCACCTTTCTCATTGTTCCGAGTTACAACTGTTGTAGTTTGTTTGGGATTAAACTTTCATCTTTCACAATAACCATTCAATCCACTTCCTTTTTGGTAATTACCATAAGTATGTAATGCATATGCAGATGAAAGTCCTTTTTAGTCTTCCTCTAATGAATGAAACGAATGTATTAAGCTGAATTTAATTAAGAGTGGCTTTAAGAATGCTTGACCAGTGTTTAGTTATTAATAGACACATTATTTTGTGGTGTTGTTGTTGTTAATGATTCAAACGCCCAATCCCACTGGGTTCCCTGGGTTCTTGTTTCTTCACACAACGCATAATTAAGGGATGCAATTAACAGCCACAGCATGAAGTCATGGCCTATGACTTTAAAAGGGGATTAGACAGATGCATGGAGGACGACAGATCTATTAGTGGCTATGTTGAACTCACAGTTCGCAGGGGACACCCACTGCCCTCTCCTTGCTAAATATGAGGCTCTGCTCTTCCCATTCCAAACTCACCAAATATATTTAGAGCACAATCCTAACCTGGAGTTAAAGGTGAAGGTTTCCCCACAACCGAATGGTCTAGTTGTGACTGACTGTAGGGGGTGGTGCTCATTTCCGTTTCTAAGCCGAAGAGCCGGTGTTTGTCTGAGGGCGAGCTTCCGTGGTCATATGGCCGGCATGACTCTACTCCGTAGTGCACGGAACGCTGTTACCTTCCCACCGAAGTGGTCCCTATTTATCTACTCGCATTTTTAGGTGCTTTTGAACTGCTAGGTTGGCAGGAGCTGGGACAAGCAACGGGAGCTCACTCCGTCGTGTGGTCTCGAACTCTCAACCTTCCGGTCAGAAAGCCCAGCAGCAGCGGTTTAACCCGCAGCACCACCATGTCCCAACCTGGAGTTAGGCTGGCACAGTGAGGCCAGCAAAGTTTGGCTGGCACAAGGGCCATTGTAAAGCGCGTTTGGACCACTCTCGGAGTCAGGGAGGATGGCTCATGTCTGTGTGTTGGCCTCTCTGACTCCAAGAGTGGCCCTAACATATTTTATGGTGTCCCTTGTGCTGCCCCCCCGTTTACCAAGAAAAGTGCTTATGATGCCGCACACAGCACCTGGGAATAGTTGGTGGTGACGTGATGATTCACTGCCAACTGCTTCCCAGAGGCCCATTTTGGGCAGTTTGGAGACAGGAGCAGGTAGGAAAGCCCAACTTAAAGCTGCTCTGCCATCCCCACTGACCTACACAGCCCTTAGAAATCCTGGCTGCTGCAGGGAATATGCTCACTGTGCTGGTGTGGGGACCCCCAAAGCATGGGGCCCAATTTGATGACATCGGTCACATGGGCTTAAGGCTGGCCCTCAGCAGGTGTGTTGGCCTGCCTATTACAGCCTGCGGTTAGGATTGTGCTCCCAGGAAGCCACATGGCTGAGCCAGAATTTGAACCTAGATCTTCCAGGTAAGCCCAACTTCTGAACTACTGAACCATCCTGGCTCTATGTACACCAAGGAGGTTTAATAGCAGGAGATGGCATCCCTTAACGCGCTAATGCTCGTGCGGTGAAGCCAGTGGGCGGGCTTGGCCGCCATGTTAGTTAACTCAAAACAATCCTCATTCCAAGCATTTCAGATTGCTTTGCTCGTACTGTTTAGGATTTAATAGTTTATTCCTTAAATACTTACGAAAATAAAAACATGTGATCACGTAGACACATTATTGGTAACCTTATTATGATTTATATGCAATTACAAGGTTAAATTCCTCATAATAATATTACTGAACATACTTGCTGTCTATTTAAACTCAGATTGCACTATTTTGACAGACTTTATTGAAATCTACACAATCAAAAATAAAACGGTCATGCCCCATTAAAAAAAAATATGTTAATGTTCAGAATTTCATAAATATTACAGTAGAAAATGAAAGGCGGAAAAATAAAGTGTGAACACACAGGCATGATTAAAGAAGTTGATATTAACTTTTACACACGTGCAGGGAGATTTTCATTCATGAATTCGCGGCAATCCTCCTTGGCGGCAATGATCTGACTGAGTCAACAAATATGGCCGCAGGTGCCCGGATGTGGCTTCAAGAAAATGACGTCATGCCATCTCCTGCTATTAAACCTTCTTGACGTACACAGTGGATCCCTGAAAGCCATTGGTACAGGACTGGTGTCATGTGACCAGGGCCGGCCTTAAGCCAATGTGACCAATGTCATCACTTTGGGCCCCTCCAGTGCAGCAAATATGTTCCCTGATGCTGCAGCTGCCCCCCCTGCCTCAGAATGACCCACATGGGCTGTCTGGAAGCACTTGGTGGTAATGTCATCATGTCATCAGCTATGTTTTGGTGCAATGCTTTGTGGCACCACAAGCGCTCTTCTTGGTGAGTGGAGGGCCCTGCTGGGAGGGTGGGGGCCCCATGGGAGTGCTCCACATTGGGCCCCACTGCTCCTAGAGCTGGCCCTGCATGTGACATATGTCACATGATAAACATGTGCAATAAGAACATGTGATAAACCCTAGCAAGACTAGAGAATGATTGAGCGAACGGAATACTGAGATAAGACTCTGTGCTCAGAATGTGCTGCATATAATTTTACTGGACTAAAGCAAGGGAATGGGGTGGGGTGGTGGAAGGATGAACACCAATTTCTATTTCTGCTTATTTTGTATCGCCGATGGACGAGAATCAACTGGGCCAGCCAACTGGCAGACCATGAGTTGCATGCAGCATCCCAGTACAATTTTAACTGTATCTTGATGTGGAATGTGTAAGAAGTAGAGATTCAAAACTTTAACACCTCTCTTTGGGATTTTGTATAAATGGACAGATTTGCATGGTACCAGAGAAATTCCTGTTTAAATCCCGACAGAATTCTACCTCCCCAATTCCTCTGGATCACACCGTAATACCCTTAGAATGATAGAGTAATTTTTATTCTGAGGGGTCTCGGTAGGATCAGCATGATCATTTTCTTCTGCCTGCCAGTTTCGACAAAGCCCCCTATCTAATCGCAAGCTATCTAAGATAAATCTTAGTGGCATGTGAAGAGTGAATATTTCTCAAAGGCATGCAGATTTAAGCAAGTTTTCAAAACTCTGTCTTAGAACAATTTCTTTAGAAAAATATAAAAGGCTAACAGATTAAGGGCACAATCCTTACCTGGATTTAGGCCAGCACGGTTAGGCCAGCAAAGTTTGGCTGGCACAAGGGCCACCGTAAAGCACATTTGGACCACTCTCGGAGTCAGGGAGGATGGCACACATCTGTGTGCTGGCCTCTCTGACTCTGAGAATGGTCCAAACATACTTTACGGTGGCCCTTGTACCAGCCAAACTTTGCTGGCCTAACCGTGCCGGCCTAAATCCAGGTAAGGATTGTATTCTAAGACCCTAAAACTTTAGAAGTTTTAACTTCTTGGAATGGGAGCTAGAATTCCAGAACGAGGAGTTAGAGACAGAAGGTATTGGTTTTGTCTGGGCAAAATTGCGGCATGAACAGGAAGTAGTTTCTACTTCCTCCATGTCAGGAAGAGACAATGATGAAGAATCACAAAGAATGAAGATAGTGTCAGAGATGAGCCACAGGACTAAGCTGGAAATCAGCAATACCATCCTTGCCCAGAGCAAATTTTGAAGCGCAAGAGTTTCTCATGACACACACCACTGACTGTACAACAACAGCAACATTTACATGTCTTCATTAGAGTGCCACTTATTCCTACTTTGAAACTTTGTATACCAATGGACTTCGGAATCTGCAGCAGATCTGCATGCCCCACAGATACCGAAACCCATGGATAATGAAATCTGTGGGTGGGTCCAATATTACTTCTGACCGAGGGCTTGACCTGCCAAATACCAAATCCGCAGATGGAGAATAGGACTGTACTTCATTGAAAGTTCAAGCTCGGCGGTTCCCAAAGTGTGCATCACAGGGGTGCAGCGGAATGCCCCCAGTGGCCCCTCCCACCTGTTCCATCCAGGAGCTGCCATCTTGGATCTTGCGAGATCCAATATGGTGGCACCAAAATCATGTGAGATTTGGATGCAAGATTTTGTGAGATCTAAGATGGCCGTGGATGGCCGTTTTTTCGCCTACCCCAGATTGGTGAGGGAGGGGCAGTTTGTTCAGTAGATTTTTTTGTTTTTAAAAATTGGTCACTTGTGTTTAATAAAGTGGCCCAAGTTAAACCCAAGCCAGTCTGGAGATTAGGAAGGGGGAAGCAAGTGTAAATAGGCCTTTACCTTTATCCTCAGAATGCCAGGTGCAGGCAACAGGATGCAGCTATCTAGTTGTCTTGTGGGATCTCTGAGGCATCTGGTGGGCCATGGTAAGATATGGGAAGCTGGACTGGCTGGGCCTTGGCCTTGGCCTTATCCAGTGGGGCTCTTCTTAGGTTCTTATGCTTTCGAATTGCTAGGTTGGCAGGAGCTGAGACAAGCAACGGGAGCTCACTCCGTCACGCAGTCTTGAACTCCCAACCTTCTGGTCAGAAAGCCCAGCAGCAGCAGTTTAACCCGCTGCGCCACCACGTCCCTTTGGTGCCAGGGGTGGGGGTTAAAGTCTGCTTCACCCCTGCTGCCATAATCAGGAGCTACAAGAGCAAAGCCAGCCTCAGGAACTCCCACCGCAGGATTGTCCTGACTCCTGACTGTGCTTGTCATTTGGTCCTCTGGCATCGATCCTTTCCAGGGGCATGTACCACACTGCAGCCCTACCTGCCCCCTGCGTGCTTGGGAAGGTCTCCGAGAGTCGAGCTGCCCCAGGAAATAACCACCTTGCATGTTCTCCCTTTAGCCACCAGGTAACCAGCAGCAGGTACAAGGGACGTGGTAGGATGTGCTTTTAATTCGCTGCTGCTGGGATTTCCGACCGGAAGGTTGGCAGTTCAAGACCACATGATGGAGTGAGCTCCCGTTGCTTGTCCCAGCTCCTGCCAACCTAGCAGTTTGAAAGCACCTCAATGCAAGTAGATAAGTAGGGACCACTTCGGTGGGAAGGGAACGGTGTTCCGTGCGCTACGGCGTAGAATCATGCCGGCCACATGACCACGGAAGCTTGTCCTCAGACAAAACGCCCGCTCTGCAGGCTTTGAAATGGAGATGAGCACCGCTTCCTACAGTCGGTCACGACTAGACCATTCGGTCGTGGGGAAACCTTTACCTTTGCCCAGCTGCAAAATTCGTCAACCTTTTCTGTGCCTTGGCAACCAGACCCACAATGGCTGGACTGGGAGTGGAAGAACAAAAATGGATGCTTGGAGCAAGGGCCTTTGCTCCATGTGTTGACTTTTCCCAAACGCCCACACGCTCACTGAAATTTCGGTGCACTCGACAGGGGAGGCCCAGGATCAGAACAGCTTTCCTCAAGTTTCTAGGAAATGCTTAAGAAGGCAAGGTCACTAGACTGAGAGCATAATCCTATCCTGGAGTTAGGCTGGCACAGTTAGGCCAGCAAAGTTTGGCCAGCCCAAAGGACACAGTAAAGTGTGTTTGGACCACTCTCATAGTCTTGCCTGAGGGCAAGAGCTCAGCAACGGAGGAACGTGTGGGAGGAGGTGGTTCTTGAGTTGTGATTTGAGGTGACTGTACCAGGCGAATGGTCTGTACCGGTTCAGCCTGCCAGTGGGAGATGCTATTTTTGAACAGTCTCTTGGGCTGTGGTTTTTTTTCCGGTTTTAAGCCAACTCAAACGTAACTCCTTGCAAGCAGAAAAGAGCAAGGTGATCTGCAATTTCCTGATGTGCTAGTTTTCTAAGTGCGGGGAGTGTTTTCAAAAACGCACCAGGAAGCATTCAGAAATGGCATTTTAGTGCGGTGTTTCCATTGTCACCCCTCCTCCCTTCAATGAGCACCCAGGCCGGGCATAGAAGGTTCGTACTCTTCCCTGTTGGATTGTGTTGTGTGTGGACTCGGTTGGCCCATGGTGTTTTAGGTGTACAATCAAATACATAAATACGTGTCCGATTGCAGGTCCGTTGGTAACAAACCCGGGTTTAGGAGCGCATAATGTGCGACTCTGTGTGTGGGCTCTGTGTATGTTGTAGCTCCCTGGCGCATAGCAAAATGGGAGCAGCAGGGGGTGCACTCGGGGGCCTTCAAACAACAGCACATGAGCCACATCCTGTGTATGGGGAATTCCTTCTCCTTTGTGAGAGGTGCGGATTGTTCTGTCTTGCAGCCGCTCCGTTGATTGGCTGGCAGGGACACTCCAGGTGTTTGCATCTATGCCCGGGCATCTCAGTTTTTCCCCC
>JAJKFI010000144.1:936503-950125 GCA_029204185.1 Lerista edwardsae
AACATTAAGAAATCTGTTTTGCCCTCTCTTTCACTTGAAGTCTTCTCTTCAAATCTGCTTTGCTCTTTGGAAATTGCTGTCAGGGGGGGCTTGTGCGTTGTTGGGTGGTAGGGCCTAGGGTGAGCTCCTTTGTTTTGACAGTGTGTTCACTTGTCACCTTTGCTTCTCCTCTTTCCAGTGCTTGAAGCCAAAAGGGGCAAGGGAAATGAAACAGAAGTAGTGTGAGGCAGAGAGATGGAACAGCAATTCTGCTCTATGTCTCTTCTGGGTTCTGTGTGTCAAGGATGACTCTGGACTGACAATTGCCCTACAAACTGAGCTGCAGAACCCAGACACATTTTTTCCCCAGCAATTAACCAGCTCCAAGCTTCCACGGCACACCTGCGGAACTCTGTGCCACAGCACGCTGGTTGAAAATGGCTGGACTTCCAAGGAGCAGCATGCTCGGAAATCCCGGTGATGCTACTCTAATCCACCCTTCTCTGTTCCATTCCTCTGTGTGTGCTCTGCTCCAGGAAGTGGTGGGAAGAATGGGCAGGTAAAGCTTCCGTTTCCTGACCCTGGAACCTGAGGCGCCTGCCTCAACTGATGACACTGACAAGCCATCCCTGGCCATGCAATGCGCAGCTTGCCAAGGGTGGGTTTTCACCACCCAGCAGCCTTTTCACAGGCTCAAGTGGCAACAGTTCCTCCTCCCTTAAGATCAATCAACCCCATTGATCCTCACCGCATTGATTTCTGCATGCAGCAGGGATACATAAGTTTAAATCAGACTCCCCAAGTCATAAAATGTCTCTTTCCACGTGTGGAAAGTTGCTGTTTTCAGCCAAACGTGAGATGATCTTGTGGGTTTTTGGGGGGAGCCCCCTGCGGACCCCCGGGTGGGAGTTCTGTGAGTGGGGCACCCCTCCTTTTATTTATGTATTTATTTTTGCAAACTGCCATGACCCGCAGAGGGGTCAATGAAACGTGGCACCTCTGCTTGTCCTGGTGGTTGTGACGTGGTTCAGAACACTTCCGAAAGCTCTGGGCTTCAAGCCAGTGGTGTCATTCAAATGATTTAGGGACAGGAACCCGCTTTTGATTGGCACTTGCCTGGAACCCGGAACCAGCCACGGAGCCCATTAGGATCCAGAACGCCTGTTCCGGCCCGTTCCCCCTGAATGACATCACTGCTTCAAGCGACTCAACACAGAAGCAAGGAATTCAACCCCTTCCTTCTGATACTGACACCCCCCCCCAAAAAAAGAGACTCGGCTCTTATCCCCTAAACTAGATCTTGCAGAGCCAGAGAGTTTTGCCTCCTTTCTCCCTACCGTAAAGTCTGGACCGAGAACAGGCTGGTTTTGATGGAAAAATCTCTGCTTGTTGCCTGGGAATCAATACTGTCTCTTGGTTCTGCAACAGAAGTTGCTGCCCAATTCTTCTGGTGCGGTTAAAACAAAACACACACACACACACACACACACACACACACACACTTTTTACCAAGTGAGTCTTGAATCACGGTGGGGAAAAAAGCGTGCAGGCAAAAAAGAACACCACTCACTTTTGTCCATTTTGCAGTTGTACTTGCTGGACTTTCTTGTTTCAGGCTACAGGATGAAATGACCAAATATTTTTGTACGTTTTACTTCTACGAAGGCACAATATTTTCTTGGAGGTTTTAAAACGGGGGGGGGATCACTTTGAGAAATAAAGGGGAGGGGTGGAAACTCTTCCCCGATCGTGCATGTTGGCAATGCCTTTTTCTGTCTTGAATAATTCCCATCTTCCTGTTTTTCACCCTGTTGCTGAATCAATATGATGCAGCAAATTCTGCCTGTGTGCGGGTCCATATTTTACTCTTTATCAGTTCTCTGACATATGCAGTCCTAGTGGTTGGCGTCAACTGGCCCATGTTGGACATTGTGGCCAAGAACATAGCGGCACACACAGAGCCACCTTTGGCAAATTGCCTGGATTGGGACCTGCAAGAAGAAAGAAAATTCTTTTCGTACATTGCCAAAACTAGAAATGCAACAACTGGATTTCCTGCATCCAAAAACCAGTCTGTACTTTGATGAGTAACGTTTGCATGTAAAATATATACATATCCTATAAATATATACATATTATATATATATATATATATAAAGAATGGTATGTGCATGGCGGGAAATGTTTATCTTCGTACTTTTTGATACAATGTATTCCTCAGTTGTTAATTTTTAATTATATTTGATATCAACTGGGGGCGGGGTTTGTTGCAAAACTTTATATTTAAAAAAAGAACAGTGTTGGAAAACAAACAAAAAATAAAAATACTGCAAAGGCCGGTTCCAACCATGCAACACAACTGGAACTCGACAGGAGGACACAACAAGTTACTGCGATGGACTAGTTTGCTGCCTACGACTTATCAGCCAAACTTTGGATTCCGCTTTTGTTTCTACAATGACAGTTTTGTATGAAGCAAAGTCCTTGGATTTAAATAAAACCTTAGGAAAACCAGTAACTCTGTTTTTAGCACAACAATCTGTCCTGTGGGTCACTGGCCAGTTTTACATGGGTTGTGATACACCTTCAGCAGGCTTCTGCCTGTGCCAAGCATGAAGACGAGCTTTTTCCTGTCTGTGGGCCAAGATGGAAAATCAGGGCTTTCCTTTCTGATTCTTCCAACAATGCCTGCATGCTGGGAAGCCTCTACAGGAAGTTAGAAGTGGCTCAGAACAAGCAAAACACCCACACAGCATCTTTTTAAAAATTGTTTAATTTGGAGAGCAGAGGAATAAAGTTATTCTTTATGGCAGACACTGTTGTGTTAGGAAGCCATGCAGTTCAGGGCGAGGGCAATGATCCTCTGCCCCCAGAAGAATTGAAGAGATACTCCAGGCAAGGTTCAACAAGGGCAGGAACTAGAAACTTTTCAAGTTCCAATGTATGCTTTCTGATCCTTTTTTCTCTGCTGAGCCTTGGTCATCTAAACTTGCTGAATTAGGGTTTGCCCCGGACCTTATTGGTTCGGTATCTGTTCCCCCTTCCAACAGGGAATTATTGAAACTTTAGAGCATCTATTCTTCCACTGCCCCATGCATTTAAAGAGTAGAGAGCAATATTTACAACCTCCCCTGAACAGGGTTTGTGTGGACAGAAAGGAGGCAAACTTAAATTTATTACTTGAACTACAGGATCCTGTTTTGGTTAACCAATTAGCTCTCTTTATTGTGCACATAGTCAAAACTAATAATTTGCATATCAGTTGCACTGCTGAACGAATGCCAATTAAAGGTCAATAAATAAATAAAATAAGTTTCTTTCCCCCCCCCCATGTGTTGGTAGCTGCCCTTGTCTCCACTCAGCTGGAGTGTCATGAGACAAGGGCAGGTACCACAACACACAGGGGGAGGGGGACTAAGACAGTAGAGACTAGAGAAAACATTGTCTTTGTGTTGGTACCTGCCCTTGTCTCTTCTTGCCCAGAGCGCCTTTCCCTAGACACTCCAAGGAAGATGAGACAACGGCAGGATCCAAAGCTCAGCCCAGGACAGGGGGAGACACTAAAAGGGGGCTGCGGAAACACGCGGTTTCTGAAGTAAAGACATACAGTTCTTCTTTGAAGCACCTTGGCAAGAAGGGCAATCAATGGTTTCAGGCACAACACATGAATTGCGCACAGAGAAAGTGGATAGCGTCATTCTATTCATGCACAGTGCTCCTCATTATATGGAACCCAGATCCTCTGCCCCCAGAAGAATTGAAGAGGAACCAGCGCTCCTGGCAAAAGGACACTGAAACTCGGGAAAGACATATGATCTGCGCGGGGGGGGGGGAGGGAGAGAACACACAAGGGGGGAAAAGAAATTTAGTACTTAGTTTTTAAGACACTAGAAGAAACTAGATTGGGAAAGACACTAGGGAAAGGAACGAGGAAAAGACACTAAAGATCTAGAGTGGGGGGCGGAGTCGAAAAGCCCCGGGCAAGTGGACACAAGGGCAGCTACCAACAAAGGGGGGGGGGAGAAAAGACACTAGAAGAAACTATGAAACTCCCTTAGCTTTTTAGTTTCTTTCCCTAGTGTGTCTGTGTCTGTGTCTGTGTCTCCCCCCCCCCGAAAGATACTAAGACACTCGGGGAAAAGTACCAACACCCACCCACCCACGGGGGGGGGGGAGGAGACACTAGAAGAAACTATGAAACTGAAAAGTACCAAAACACACCGGGGGAGAGGAAGAAACTAGATTGGGAAAGATACTAAGACACTCGGGGAAAGAAAGACAATAGACACTAGGGAAAGATAGTAAAAAACTAAGGGAAGAGACACTGAATCCTGACAGAGACGAGGAAAAGACACTAAATATCTGGAGTGGGGGGGGGGAGCCGAAAAGCCCCCGGGCAAGTTGAGACAAGGGCAGGTACCAACACACACACGCGGGGGGGGGGGAGACACTAGGGAAAGACACTAAAAATCTAGGAGGGGGGAAGAAACTAAAGCTTCGGGCAAGACGAGACAAGGGCAGGATGCAAAAGGGGGCTGCGGGGGGGGGCGAAGCTCAGACCCAGACGGGGGAGACAGTAAAAGGGGGCTGCGGCATTTCTCACCTCGGAAGCGGGGTAACGCGGCGATGCGGGGTAGCCTCTCCGCGCTGCTGCTGCTGCTGCGTATGGACCCCCCCGGACCCCCCCAGACACGCGGGGGAGGCGGCCGTCGCCCCGGGCAGCGCGGAGTCCCCCCCGGGCCGGGCGCAAGCAGACGATCAGGCAGACCGAGGAGAGACCGGGGAGAGACGAACCGGAGGTCCGCAGGGCGGCTCCGGCGGGACGCGTAGTCCGCCCTTCCTTTTGCAGGAGCGGGGTCCGGCTCCTTTCCGCACTTACCCGGGCCCGATCCCCGCGGGGCGCAGTGGGACTACTCGGGAGGAGGCGCGCGGGGGCGTTGCCCGGGGAGGCCTCCCGCCCCGCGCGCGTTCCCGGGAGCGATGCTCATTGGCCGGCAGGGGGCCGACTCGCGAGTCAACCCCCCTCCGAGGCCGCCATCCTGCGCGCACTCACCCTGCGTGCAGGCACGTGCCAGGCACGGAGTCACGACAGGTGTCGGCAGCTCTCTGACCCTGCAGGCAAAAGCATTTCTCTGAACCCCAGCTCTGTGCTGAGAGAGGCTGCCCCGATCCGGCCCTGCAAAGTGCTTTACCCGGGAGAAATCCCTCCCCAAGTCCCGACAGCAAGCTTGTGGCTGCTGAATGGGGGGAGGGGGGCCTCCCACCCTCCTTGAACTGGGGGGGGCATTTACTGCCAAGTAAACCCCCCTTCTTGGCGCAGGGGTCGATCTACAGTGGGGGAAGCAACAGAGCTCAGGACAAGAATTGGAGCACATGGGCAGAAGCCCCCAACGTGCCTTTCTGCAGGCCCCACGTAGGGAGCCAGCCTAGCCCTTGCAGGATCTGGGGAGAGATGGCACCATTCAAGGCTCTCCCACGTTTCAACCACCACCACCACCTCCTCCTTGCAGGGAGAAAGGGAGCACCTCAGGATGCTGGCTGGCCATTCCCCCTGACCTGCTGCTCTTCTAAGTGGAGGGAGATTTGTCTCCTCTGTCTCCATGGCCGCTTTTCCACACGTCACCTCCTGACGGGCCATAGGACACCTGTGCCCCCAGGCCCCCTCTCTCTGCGCACATCTGGGTCAGAATCCTGCCCAACGGCCCCCTCGATTCCCACCTGCAGGCAGAGCGCTGAGCCCCACAGCCTCGCCTCCTCGCCTGTCCTTCCTACTGCAGGGCTGGACCACTGCGCACAGCAGCCTTGCCCCCCCCCAAAAAAGGGGTCCATGCGGGGGTGTGGCTAAAGCAGCGCAGGGGGATGCAACTGCACCGGGCAACAAGCTGAGCTTGACTGTCAAGGCCAAACGGGTGACAGCCGCGTGTCAGGGGGTGCCGCGGCCGCAGTGCCTTACCTGGGGTTGTGGCGTGGAGTTCCGAAGGACGCCTGGTGGGTGGAGAACGGCGCCGGAGCCCTGGAGCGGCCAGCCACTTGCAAGTTGGGGGGTACGATGGGGCTGAGGGTCAACCGGCCTTGCGCAGGAAGGAGGGGCCCGGTCCTGCCTGGCCCAGGCCTGGGGGAGGAGCTCCGGAGGGGCAGGGCCTGGAAGGGGCGGAGCCAGCTGGACCAGCCGGCTGGCTCATAAGGAGTGGGGCAGGCGGAGGGAGAGGGTTTCTTCCTCCTAGTTGCTGCAGCCCAGAGAGGGTGGTCGGGAGAAGCAGAAGCCACAGCCGGCACTGAAGGTAAGTGGGCAGCCCTGGCCCTGGGAACAGGGCACCTGAGCTGGGGGCACCCGGGGGGGGGGCAGGAACTCACCTGGGGATACCTGCAGCCCAGACCTCCCTGGGGAGGGGAGCACTGGCCCCAAGGGGGTTACCCAGCCAAACCCCACAGGGGGCAGTTCTGGGGTCGGGGGGCCCCAGCCATCCCCTGAGTTTTGCTGGTCACAATTCCCTGACCCCAGTGGGGTGGAGGTGTGGGGATGCTGCTCCTCGTGAACGGGGCCTTGTGAAGGAACAGGGCCCCCCCTGAGCAGCCAGGCCCTGCTGCCAATAAACAGTCTGCAGAGCAGCTTCCAGTCTGTGGGAGCTGCAACCGAGGGGGGGATGGGAGCGCACCCCGTGGGCTGGAGGGAGAGATTGCCACCACCACTGCCGCCGCCCCCCCTCCCGGTGAAATGGACGCGACACCTTGGTAGGGAGGACTAAGACCATCACGTTAACGATCAGTTGATGTGGCATTCAACGCAGAACGCAATGAAACAAGCCAGAGTGTAACATCTTCTTTCTATCAAAGGTCATGACCCCACCACCACCAGTTTGGGAGACCCGCCAGTTTGGGGACTGCTGCTGCACTGCACGCATCGCCGTGCCACGAAACCGGCGTCTGATGGACAAGATCCGCTTTGCTGTCTACCAGGCACTCGAACCTTGTAGCACCGGGGACCCTTTTCAGAATGACTATCTATTCAGGACCTGAGAACGCAGCAATCAGTTGGGGCATTTCTCAGCCATTAGAACATAAGAACATAAGAGGAGCCTCGCTGGATCAGGCCAAAGGCCCATCTAGTCCAGCTTCCTATATCTCACAGCGGCCCACCAGATGCCTCAGGGAAGCAGGAGACTACAAGGTGCTTGCATCCTGTTGCCACTCCCTTGCACCCGGTACTCTGAAGTAGCCTACTACTAATGTAAGGAGGTTACAACCCATCATTACCTACAGCCCACGATGGACTTTTCCTCCAGAAATCCGTCCAATCCCCTCTTAAAGGCATCCGGACCAGATGCCATCACCACCTCCTGTGGCAAAGAGTTCCACAGATTAACTACCCACTGGGTTAAAAAAGTACTTCCTTTTATCTGTTTTAACTCTCCCAACCCTCAGTTTGAGCGGATGCCCCCTGGTTCTGTTGTTTTGAGAGAGGGAAAAGAACATCCCTCTTTGGTTGGGGTTATTTCTCAGCCGTTTTCCAATAGCAAAGTGATTCCGGGGCTCTTCTTAGGTTCTTATTGCGACACAATATTGTGTCTTATTGGACACAGTTGAGCTGGGAAGTAGAGGCTGCGGGAGCTTCATGACCCAGGTGATTTTGGGAACCACTGATCTGGCTCATTTCATTTCATCCTTTCATTTCAAGCAGTGACGTCATTCACTGGCGCCAGCAACCAGAACGCTGCTGGCGCCAGGATCCGGAAGGCCGCGGGGATGGACGGGTGAGCTGTAGCTCCCTGCCCCCTTGCGGTGCCTGGCAACGCCTCCCTGCGCCCGGAAGAGCTCTCTTACAGAGCGATCCAGGCGCAGGGGCAGGCAAAAACAGCGTGCGGAGTCTGCCACGCGCTGCTGCTCCTTTCCCGCTCTCCCCGGAACTACCGGAACAGGGTACCGCCCCGTTCCAGTAGGATGACGCCTCTGATTTCAAGTCTAGAAAACAAATGATCAAAACGGATATTTAGAATTCCTAGAAAAAGGTACATTACAGAATTATTGTGCCGAATTGCAAATGGGAAAGATTGAGAGCGCAATCCTAACCTGGAGTTAGGCCGACACAGTTAGGCTAGCAAAGTTTGGCCGGCACAAGGGCCACCGTAAAGCGTGTTTGGACCACTCTCGGAGTCAGAGAGGCCAGAACACAAACGTGCACCATCCTCCCTGACTCCGAGAGTGGTCCAAATGCCCTGTACAGTGGCCCTGGTGCCAGCCAAACTTTGCTGGCCTAACTCCAGTTTAGGATTGCACCCTGGGGCGGAGAGATCTTGCCTAAAGCCACTAAGTGAAAATTCATGGTGGAGGTGAGATTTGAACTGGGGAAATCCTGATATGCAGCTCAGTGTTTTAGCACTGTGCTCGGCCAACTCTCTTTCCCACTCCCTGTTTCTGTTGTATCTGGACATGTGTCTCTAAAAAAAGACAGAGCAGTGGCAGTTCCATAGAAGCACTGTGCTGCAGTAACTCTGTTCTCAAGGTTTTGGATTTCTGCATTAATTGGATTTCTGCATTAATTAATGTGATGATCTTGGCACAGGCAGGGCCGGCTCATCCATGAGGCCAACTGGTGCAGTTGCTTCAGGCAGCAGATTAGTGGGAACACGCATCTCCTTCGGCTTCTCCTCCTTCCATACAATGGATTGGAAAAGGGAGAGGGGAATAGACAGGAAAAGTGGTGTAGAGGGCCGGACAGTGCTGAGCCTAAAGCTAGGGTGGCACATCATTGGGTAAGGACGGCATCCTGGCCACATGTGGACAATGAATCGTTTCAACATCACTTGAGCACCCTGTAGAGAATAAGTGAACAGAGCAATGCAGTCTCAGACTAAAACCCCACCCAGAGGTGTCCTTGGAGTTTATATGGGGGGTTCCAAACAGTTTCTCTTGTGCGCATGGGCCCGCTTGAGCCCTGCCGTGCATAAAAAAAACAAACGGCCTCATTGATGCCTTTGAGGTCATTCACTGGGCTCAACATTAAATACACTGCACAGACCTCCTCCCCAAAACGCAACTGGGAAACCAAGCTTCCCAGTTTCTCTAAGCTTGTCCTTCGAAGCCCTTTAGCCGCTAAGATAAGAGCACATTTTCTGCCAAAAGTCTCTTTTCTTTCCAGAGATAAAAGGAACTTGCCATGCACAGAACTCCTGGACCGCCTTTGTTATTAATCAACATTTGCATTGGAAGCTTAACGTCTTTGAAGCATTAAATATTCAGGCACTCAAGGAGGGGGGGGAAGAGTGCGGGAGCCAGGAGAGGAGAGGGCTGCTAATATCACCACTCAGCGGCTCAGAGATGGATGGATGGAAGGACAGACGGAGGGAACTTCCGACAGTATGTCTTGCAGCGACAGCCAGTACAAATAGCGGGTTCGCAGTACGCTTCCTGGATCCCAGGAATGGCACGGAGGACGCCAATTGCCTGCCACTAGCCAGACTTCGGCAGCAAGACAAGATGGGGCGGCAGATCATGATTAAAACTTCATGGAGGAATAATCTTTCAGATCTTCGATGCCTGGCGCTGGGACCAGTCCAAGAATGCAAACAGGGAAAATAAACTTGTGGGCAAAGAGACAAGTGGTGAATTCTGGCAGAATGGTGCTGGCTTGCAGCCGGGTGAGAACTGGCAGAACAAACCGCCTGCCACTCTTTGGTGATTTGTCACATTTGGTTGATCGCAAGATCAAGCTCATCCATTGGATGGGATGGGATGGGATGGGAAGCGAGCTGCTGACATTTGTCCAATGAGTGCAAGCTGCAGGTTGTTGCATGTTGTTGATGATTACACGCCTAGCCTATCCATTGGGTGGTTGGAACTGAATGGTCTGGGCTAAAGATGTCTTAACGACCGCTAACCCTTCATGCAGGGCCAGCTTTGTTTGTTTGTTTGTTTAAGAGATTTATACCCTGCCTTTCCTCTGCCAAGGCAGATGCCCAAGGTGGCTTACAATTATTGGAGAGGGGAAAAACAAAAAGTGCAGTACATAAAAATAATAAATCAATAATATAAGCAATAAACATAAATGAAAAGAGGGTAAAAAGAAATTGATTGGAGGGGGACAAAACTATTTACAAAGCAGGTTTTGCTGCAGAGTTACAAGAGACAGACATATCAACTTTAAAACGCAAGATGAAACAGAAAAGTCTTGAGCCCACACTGAAATACCATGAGGGAGGAGAAAGATCTTACATCCTGCAGTAGGGAGTTCCATAAGTGCGGTGCCACTACTGTGAAGGCTCGACCTGTGTTGCCAATCCCCTAACTTGGGAGAAAGTTAACTTTAACTTTTTAGTCAACTAGACCAATTGCTCCCTGCTCCTAAGGGGGCCCAATTTATTTTATGAATAAAAAACACAATACTTTTACTAAACCATGCCCCAGTCACTAAAACAAGTGGTTTTGCAACTACCCTCATGTATACCCTCATGCAACTCATGTATAAGTCTACAAATATGCGACTGAATATTGATCCTAAAAACATGGATTGACTTATACACGGGTCAATATGGTTAATAAAGTTTCTAACAGCAGTGGGGGGAGGGGTTGCCACTTTTTTTTTTAGTTAGCTGCCTGTTGCTGCCTTGCAACAATTACTGGTAAGTCATTTTCAAAGAATTTCAGATCACATGGCTGTGACCAGAATCCTTCTGCAGGGCCTGATTGATATGGGCTTGGACCACTGTGTTCCGCCCACCACAAATTCAACAATGGATTGGCTAGGCTTCCAGTCAACAAAACGCAAAACTGCAGATTGTGTTGAACTGATAAGACAGCAGGGAGAAAGAGGCTTGTTGGGAAATCAACAAGATCAAAGCAGTCCATTAAAGTCCATTAAGATCACATTATTATTGCTAGTGGTGGGATAAAATGGGGTTGATGTTTTTGTGTTTGTTTTGTTTTGTAGATTTCAGGGTCTTCCAAGTGCAGAAAGCAGTGTCTGGCTATTTTATTCCAAATTTATATTATAATTATAAATTATACTTGCTTTAAAAGTATACTAGATAGATGATACAGATCAGTGATGGCGAACCTATGACGTGTGTGAAAGGTGACACACCACAACATTTTGGGTGACGCACCAGCATTCACCAACACCCAATAACAAGTGAGTTTGTTTTTGGATTTTTTTAAATAATGATTTGCAATGATGTGATGTTTCTTTATATAATGCAGAGCCCCACACAAGATTGGACTGCATTTTTTAAAAACATATAAATGTGTACATAATTGTTTCTCTTTTGTTGGGGATGGTGAGTGACATGCCGGCAGAGTCGAGTTAGGCATTTTTGATACTGCAAACCAAAATAGTTTGCAATCACTGATATAGATGGTACAGTGTCGGCAGACGAAGCCACAGTCATTATCCATGCACCCCCCCCCTTAAATAATAAATAAAAAAACCAAACGGGTTCAAAATCTGCTTTTTTTTGCAAATTTGGGGATTTTTTAAAACACAAACGAGCAGGAAGAGGTGTTATGCGTTTTGCTAGAAATGTTTTCTCCCACCTCTGTTGCCATATTGCAGATAGAGAAGTGGCAAACAGGGACCTCTAAACCAGGCATCTCCAAGCTGATTCCATGAACTCCCATCTCATGTTTTGCAATCTGGAACAACAACAGCCTGCCTCTTGCACGCCCATCTCATGCTCGTCCTTCGAAGGCCACCCAAGGGACCGAGCCCTCCATGTATGGCCCGGACAAAACACAGCAGTGACAGGATCTTAATAAATTGGTGATATTAATGTTGCCTGCATTATCTGCAAAGAGGGTAATAAATGAGTAAGTGGGTTAATTATACCCACCACACTGAAATTAATTAGAGCAGCTCTGTTCTCTCTGATCCAGCCGGAATCTCAATTATAAATCTCTAATTGTGGGGATTTTTACAACATGGATGTCAAAATTTGCTGTGGGCTTACATGTGACAGACAAGATCTCAGCACAGCGGGAAGACCAATGGTGTTTTTTTTTTTTAATTAATGTCCATTTGGGTGGAGAGAAGTCATATGAAAACAGCAGGACATCTATATTCTTAGACAAAGGAACCATATATAGAGGTCACTCTGAACAGAAGCAGAAAGTTAGCTCCTGTTAAGTGTAGCTTTGGGGAGAGCACCTGCTTTTCATGCAGAAGATACCAGGTTTAATCTCAGGCATCTGTAAGTAGGGCTGAGAAATACCCTTTATTGGAAATTTTGGAGACCCACCTCCTGCCGGAATAGGAACTACTGAGCTAGAGTAATCAACGGTCTGACTGAGAGCACAGTCCTATGCATGTCTGCTTAGAAATAAGTCTCATCTGGGAGGCTTTTGAGACCCATAGCACGGCCCTTACATGCCTCAGAACCAGGGGGTACGTGGGGGTACGCGAGTACCGGTTTCTAGGATTACAGCTGGCCCCGCCCATTCGCCCGCCCACTCGTCGACTCCGCCCTCTGCAACGTTTGAATTTCCTGCATGTTTGAGTTGCCTGCATGTTCTCAGAGCCAGGCAGGCAGGCAGCGAGCGGAGCCTTTCCTTTCCTTGCCACTGAAAAATGAGTTGCTCTGGGGTTTTAACAGGATGCCAGGCCTCCTTCACATGTTCTGGGGGTGCTGTGGAATCCTGTTGCAACTGTTGGGTCAGTTTAAACTCATCTGAGGCCTCAAAAAGGGCTTTTTTCATGTCACTTCCTGCCACGACCTCACTTCTGGCTTGTGATGTCACTTCCGGTGGGCGGGTCCCGACACGTGCCAATCAAAAGTGAGTACCTGTTCTTAAATCATTTAGATGACACCACTGCTCAGAATGTCTGGTTGTGTCCACAGGCCCAACTGAACTGCAATCTGTGCGTTTAATTATATATTGGGGGGGGGGGTTTCCCAAGAACCTTTGCAGATACCAACCTGTATTCAGCCTGTATTCATCTAGAGATGTGATTTCTGAACATTTGTGGTTCTGTCTCAAACCTCCATTGAAAAAGGACCATTTCCGTGAAGCCTTTGGAGTAGCCTTCCAATCCCTGTTCTTTACTGTTACAAGCAGGTGTACATGACAGTAATGTTTTTCACTTCTGTCGGGTCTGCCTCCATTCCCAGCCTCCACTGTAGTTTCCTCCACATCCAGTGCAAGACTGGAAGAACTCTGGGGCAGAAACTTGGCTTCTTGAACTCCATGAATTGCCATGCACATCGGTGTCACCAAGAGCAGCTCAAGACGCCCCGACTTCTCAGGTGGCAGGCCAAATATTGCCTCTCCTTCTTACCTGACCATGTGCCAGTTTCTGCTCCTCCCACTCTCCAATGTCTGGCTCAGCGCCCCCCTTCCCTTCCACTGCGCCCCCCCTCTTCCAATCCAGGTAGTGGATGGAGAAGGAGAAGCAGCGGCTGCAAATAGGCAGACAGAGATGGGCTCTCCAATCTGCTACCTGAGGCAACTGTTTCAGTTGGCCTCAGGATGGGCCGGCCCTGGATATCATTATATTCACCATCATCCTGATAATAACCACCATTCTTTTTGCCTTGACCTGAATTGACAATGATTTTTCAAAAGTTTGTAAGGAGAAGGAGTAGTGGAAAAGCAAGCATATTCTCTCTCTCTCTCTCTCTCTCTCTCTCTCTCTCTCTCTCTCTCTCTCTCTCTCT
>JAJKFI010000144.1:951870-966432 GCA_029204185.1 Lerista edwardsae
GTGTGTGTGTGTGTGTGTGTGTGTGTGTGTGTGTGTGTGTGTGTGTGGTCTTTCTCAACTGTACCTGGAATGCCAAAAATTTACCTGGGGCGTACCTGGGACTTTACCTGCTTTCTGCAAGGCAGCTGCCCCTTCCCCAAAATAGTGCTCGATTTAAGGTTGTCAGTAGATTCCAGAAGCTTCATTGCCTACTTTTTGGCCCACTAATTAATGGATTACATCTAAACAAATGTGAATAAAATTCAAAGCAACCCTGAATATAAGCGACATCCTGAAATATTGGAAGTGTGAAATGGATTACCATTTAATACACAAAATTCCCCACTCATTGTTAGTGGGAAAGATCCATCTTGTTTATTATTTGCTCTTTCATTTCCTACGGTAATGACAGACCAGCAGCAAAAACGGCCTCCACAAATGCACTGTTTTGTCCTTAATTTCCAGCCCCGCTGCTGAAAACGGCCTCCCGACAAAGGGAAAGTGGTAAGGCCAATTAATCAGTTAAAGCTTTAGTTGATGAATCTATGGATTAAAGCTCATGGGCTTAATAGAGTTACTATGTTCTCGCTATGCGCCTTGCGTGACAATGTCCCCATGGAATCTGGGGGATTGCTGCAATCAGAGAACAAATGCAGAGGCAGATAAAATCTCACTGATCTATCTAGTCCAGGGTTTCGCTATCCACAGCGGTCAATCAGGCACATTCTAGACATTCAAAAGCAAGGCATGGAGGCAAGAGCCCCATAAGAACAAAACAGCCCTTTTGGGTCAGGATCAGGTCCAAGGCCCCTCTAGTCGAGCATCCTGTTTCCCAGGGGCACACCAGATGCCTCTGGAAATAAGAACATCAGAAGAGCCCTGCTGGATCAAGTCAAGGATGCCACCTTCCTGTATCTCACAGTGGCCCACCAGATACAGCACACAAGAAAACAACACGCCTGCATCCTGTTGCCACTCCCTCGCATCTGGCAATCAAAGACAGCTTATTTCTAAAACACATACCAATCATGTACCTTGTGATTGACCTTTTCTCCATCTCTCTGTTGACTCCCCTCTGTTGACTCCATCTAAGACAGGTGCCATCACTACATGGAGCAGTAGGAAGCAAGGAGGAAGCAAGTAGTAGGAAGCAAGGAAGTAGTAGTAGGAAGCAAGGAGTTCCACAGGTTAATTACATGCTGGGTAAAGAATTTCCTTTGTTCTTTTTTTTTTTTGTCTGTTCTGACTGATCCCACTGGGTTTAATAGGCTTGCTTCCAAGTAAATTTGCATAGGATCATAGCCCTAATGTAACATTAAGGCAGCCTTGAGAAAGACAATGGCCCAGAGCAGTTATTTTCAACCTTTTTAAACCTCTTGACGCACTGACAACGTGCTATAATTGTCAAAGCACACCATTTTTTTTCTTTTTTTACAATTGCCAAGGCACACCATGCTGCTGGTGAGGGGCTCACACTCCCATGGCCCTACTAACAAATGACCCTCTCCCAAACTCCTGTGGCACACCTGGTTGATTGCTGGCCACTAATGTCTTAGTGTAGACATTAAGAGCACAATCCTAACCTGGAGTTAGGTCTGCAAACTTTGGCAGGCACAAGGGCCACTGTGAAGCACATTTGTACCACTCTTGGAGTCAGTCAGGATGGTGCACATCTGTGTGCCGGCCTCCCTGACTCTGAGAGTGGTCCAAACGTGTTTTTTGGTGGCCCTTCTGCCGGCCAAACTTTGCTGGCCTAACTGCGCCAGCCTAACTTCAGGTTAGGATTGCGCCCTAATGTGTGCCCCTAGGCACATTTCTCACTTGGCCTCCTACCAAGCCTGATGCCACCAGGCCCAGTTTTTAATTCATTTGGCCATGCTGCCAGGGATAAGCCTCCTCCTGAAATGTTGAAAGTGTGAAATGCACTACTATTTAATACACAAAATTAAATACATTTTAATGGGCAGTGCTTTTTGATTTTGCGGACAACAGTGCAGAGGATGGTGTCTTATCTTCCAAAGGACTGCCCTGGCCAAGCTGTCTTAGCTTCTCCCCTTTCCTCTCTCTCCCAGATCCACGAAGGGGGCAATCCAAAGTTCCTTCTGAGCTGGCACAGCGCCCCCCTCCCCCGCACCAGGTCCTGAGAGCAGCAAACATGCCATAAAGAACATTTACACTGAGTCAACTGGGCTGGTGCAAAGCCCTCTGCCAGCTTGCAAGGGCCAGATCCAGTCTGGGTCAGGGCTGGGATAGACCAGCACATGGGGTGGGAGTAGTGTCATCTAAATGATTTAAGAACAGGTACTCACTTTTGATTGGCACGTGTCGGGACCCGCCCACCGGAAGTGACGTCATAAGCTAGAAGGGATGTCATGGCAGGAAGTGACATGAAAAAAGCCCTTTTTGAGGCCTCAGATGATTTTAAACTGACCCAACAGTTGCAACAGTATTCCACAGCACCCCCAGAACATGTGAAGGAGGCCTGGCATCATGTTAAAACCCCAGAGCAACTCATTTTTCAGTGGCAAGGAAAGGAAAGGCTCCGCTCGCTGCCTGCCTGCCTGCCTGGCTCTGAGAACATGCAGACTACTCAAACATGCAGGAAATTCAAACGTTGCAGAGGGCGGAGTCGACGAGTGGGCGGGCGAATGGGCGGGGCCTGCTGTAATCCTAGAAACCGGTACTCGCGTACCCCCGCGTACCCCCTGCATGACATCACTGGGTGGGAGTGAGTGGCGAGAGGGCGGAATGGAGCTGGGTTGGGGTGGTTTTGGATGGGGTGGGGGGTGGGACCTGAATATCCCCATATAATAGGGCTGGCTGGGTCCTGACATGGGGTAAGGGAAAAAAATATCCCCTTACACAGAGTTACTTCCAGCTGCCTCCCAATAGCACAAGTGCTCTGCCTGTTCCAGCGCAGGTTAGGACTGGGCCGACTAACTGCAGAAGGAAAAAGGAAGGAGAATCATGCCAGTTACTGTGCTAGCTTTAAAAGAACGAGAAGGGGATTGGGCCAGGAATGGGCTACATCATCAAAAAAGTTTAGTTTTCTTTCTTTTCTTTTCTTTTTTTTAAAATAAGCCTCTTTATGCAGTCGAGATGCAGCTCAGCTAGATGCCAACGCCCTCTGTTGGCAGTTTTTGGAAAAACATGCATCCAGCTCCCTGAATATAAAATCAGCAACCGCGCATTGAGTTGCAAGTGTCGTCAGAGAGCTGTGTTGTTCGCCCCACAGAACTCAGGGGCACTCCGCAGCTTCCACTGTAGCTGTGGCCAAACTTGGAGAACTGCAATTCTCCCTCTTTGCACCTTCACACAAACGTGAGCCTGATGGCCAACTACGTCCCTGTTTGCCAGCTTTTAATTATTGCTCTCTCAGGCCAGTGGGTGGCCCAGGTTAATCTTGGATCATTTTGGGGCTCTGCTCCTCTATTGCGGGACTTTGCCCTGACCGCATTTCCTCCTGTTTCTCAAGCGTTAGCAACAGTCTTGCAGCATCAGAGGCGGATCTACAGGGAGGGCAAAGCTCTAAGTGTTGCAAGAAGCCTTCCCCTGTCATGTAAATCCCTCCTCTCCCTTGCTGCTGTAGCCAGTAAGCAACGCCAAGATGTTTCTTTTCCCTGTGAGGATTGGCTAAAACAGTACAGGAGAGGAGTGATTTCCACTGCAAGGTAGGGCTCCTTGCAAAACTTAGAGCTTTGCCCTCCCTTAGATCTGCCTCTGTGCAGCATCTCACCACCTCTGCCTCAGTAATGGCTTTTGGGGGGGGCATTCAGCTTGGTGATCCCACAAGCCACAAACACACATTAAAGTCCAAGAATAGGGTTTTTGTCCATGAACAGAATTCAAATCAAGACAGCCTGCTTCCAATGCTGCCTGTTGTTCACCAGGCACTGTTTATTATAGATGACAGAATCATAGAGTTGGTAGGAACCTAAAAGGTCATCTAGTCCAACCCCTTGCCTGTTGCAGGAAATCCTCTGCAAATCTCCAGCAGGTGCCTGTTGAGCCTCTGCTTAATGACTCCACCACCTCCCTTGGCAATCAGTTCCACGGCTGAAGCCCCCTGATCATCAATAATTTCTTTCTGCTGTCCAGCCAGAAACACGCGGCTTGACTTTAATCTTCAGGTTTTAGATTACAGCATTTTTCGGCTATGAGGTGCACATGTCAGATCAGATCTAGCAAAAAATGAACCACTTTTCAATCCCACTGATTTTAATAGGAGAATTAAGAATCTCTCCTGATGAATTAAACAGGACTGAAAGGCGCTTAAATTTAATGGGACTGTGTTTGCCAGGTTGCCCCACGAAGACATTAACAGAAGCCACATGATTGTCAGGATTGTGTTACAGGCAATTTCCTGGTAAGTGAGGAGTGCTGATGACGTTGGTGGAGAGGGAAGCAAACTGAGAACTGCAATGCTCATCTCACACATCACAAGCCCCGAGATCTGTATTTGCACGTCTAGAAATTGTGGCTCTTGACAGAATTCCATGAAAAGCTGCCTCCGACTGAGTCAGAATCTTGGTCCATCTTGCTCAGTATGGTCAACCCTGATTGGCTCAGTATGGTCAACTCTTTAACATTTCAGACAGGAACTTTTCTCTTGGCGATGCAAGGGATTGAACCCAAGACTTCCTGCATGCAAAGCTGATGCTTTTTTACTGAGCTACAGCACCTCCCTCAGTTGGGAATTACTTGTAAACAAAAGGCTTCATTACAAAGCCTTTTGCTAGAAAATAATCATAGTGATAAAAAAGACCCCAGTGGTTGTTAGATCCCAAATGGATGTGGCTAATTCTGAATTGAATTCTTTTTTTTTCTTTTTTTCCAAAAGCCTGCCTGAAAAATCACAGCAAAACCCTTGCTGGGAAACCTTGCCATGCCTCTAAGGGCACCCAGAAACGTTGCACTTTTCTCAGAAAAGTCTTACCCTGACAGCTGCTTAGAAAGCAAATCCGACTCTAGGAGCAATCCTAACCAACTTTCCAGCACCAGGATAAGAGCAATGAAATAAGAACATCCTTGCTGAATCAGGCCAAAGGCCCATCTAGTCCAGCTTCCTGTTTCTCACAGTGGCCCACCAGGTGCCTCAGGAAGCCCAGGAGACAACAAGATGCTTGCATCCTGTTGCCACTCCCTTGCACCTGGCATTCTGAGATAGACTAGAATTACAGTAAGGAGGTTGTACATCCCATCATGGCCTGTAGCCCACGATGGACATTTCCTCCAGAAAATGCAGCTCTAAGGGGACACACACCTTGAGGAGGCCTCCATGACTGCCCCCCAACTGCAGGATGCAGCACATGCCCCATTGGCACACCTCCGTCAGTGCTGGAACGTTGGCTAGGATTGCACCCTTAGTGTCATAAACACACCCAGCCTCTCTTTGTTCCTCTGGGGAGGGGAATCCCTGTCGGTGTGGCTCCTTGCCTCTGTGTTGCTTTTCACAAATAGGAACATAAGCTGCCTGTTTACAGCGGGCAGCCCCCCCTGGTCCCTGGTAAAGCATTGTCCATCTGCTCTGCTAGGTTTTCCATTCCTCGGGTCCCATTCGTCCTCTCTCCGGAGGGTGGAAGCGACATCCGTCTTCCACAAATTAGATTTATCCCCTTGCACGTGGGCAGACTGTACAGTGTGCAGTGCGCCTGCAGGAGAATTCAGATGCCGCATGTGGCCCTTGTTAATCCCCTACCTCGGCTTCCTCTGTGCTCCTGGAACCTGCATAACCTCCTCCTCCTCTTCAAAGCCCTCCATGGTCTTGCTCCTCCCTTCTAGTCCTCCCGTGGGGAAACCGATCACCCTGTGGGTCACTTTGGTATCCGCAGGAGGGGGTGTCCAGGAATGGACCCCCTGCAGTTACCGAGGTCCAAGTGTACTCTCTCCCAGTTGGCTTTTTCCAATTCCAGCATCGTTCTAAGAGGTCTTCTGGGGGGAAACGGTGAATGCCAGCAGGCTGAGAATTTCTCACCCAGAACCCTAAATAGCCTCCCATTCAGTTGTGGCCCTGGCCGATGCTCTGCCCAAGGGCCAGGGCCCCCCCAGCACTGCATTCCTGCCTCCTGTGCTGCCCCCATCAGGCCATGCTCCATCTCAGCACGTGGGCTGAGCACCGCTTAGACAACTTGCCTCTGTGAGAGGCGAGCCAACTCTGCGCTACACTGGTACAGCACCGGGGACCACTCTCTGCTGTGCCAAATTCCATTTCTGCAATCTGATGTCCACAGAAGACTAATAAGCTTCCTTTGACCATCAAAAGCCACCGTACAAGGCACCACTAAACCCCACCAACACCAAGGCTAAAGGCAGTCAGATTGCCTGCTCAGACACACCAGCCCTCCTTCTGCCTCCAATCCGTGGCTCCAGGGGGGTGGCAGCCACAGAGTAATTCCCCACAGTCTCCAGTAACAACCTTAGTTCCAATAGCAATCTCCATCCAGTCCATCAGTCAGTCACACAATCCGTCCATCCTTCCATCAGTAGTCACACTTCCAAACTCCATCCTTCCACCTTTTTCTACACAACTCTTTCCCCCCTCTCTGCACCCACACTCCAAACTTCCTACACCCACCACACTGCTCTCCCCAGGAGCTCCTTTTATCCCCAGGGCCCTTGTTATCCCCAGTTGGCTGCATCTCTGAACAGGCTGCAGGCCAAGGCTCTGGGGTTAACCCTGTAATCCCTGGCTGACAGTCAAGGGGCCACTGCTGATACCATTCCGCAATTTCCATAATACTCCCCCACAACAATTTTGGTAGGACTGTCACTGCTCCCATTTTTGCTACCAAAGAATGGGGCACAGAACAAAATGTGCCTCTTATCTGGGCGTTTCAGGTACAGCTTGTAGTGGGAATATTCCAGAGCCAGTCGCTCAGCTAGATGACTGCACTTTTGTGCCAAATAGGTGATGAGATCAGATGCAAGTGAGAAGCAAATTAAGGAAGATGAACGTTCAAAACATTCTGGGGGGTGATACTTTTTTGTCTACACAACAGGCAAAGTTAATGCAGGTTCCCACTGAGTTTCTCTTTGTTCCACCAGCAAATTGCTAAGAAGGTTCTATTATTCCCTGCCTCACCTGGACGCAGCCTGATGCTTTGCAAGTCAGATCACTGTCTTCCTCTTTCCAGGAAAGGTTCCTCTGCCTTGAATGGATGCCTGACACGCAGGCGTTTAGCAGGTGAAGTGTTCCCCTGCGAGGCGGACGCAGGGATGGAAGAAAAGCTTCCCTGGCTGCTTTTTGCGGATTTGCTCTCGGAATGTATTTTGTTGAAAGCATTTCTATCCCGCCTCTTAATTGCAGGGATTCACGAGGTGGCTAACAAATCTCCGACATTACATCTCAATGAAGCCTTGGAACGGTGACAAATTAAAAAGTCAGCATGAGCACATCGAAAGCAACAGGCATGAGAAAAAGCAAGGGGGGAAAATCTATTTTTAAATTTAGACTTTGAAATGCTTTCTGAAGCTCGGCGGAGATGCAGCCGGGTCAATAGGGAGACGGGGAGGGGGCAATCCAGAGGGGAGCGGCCAAGACGAAGGACCACCACTTCCCCCCTCAGATTGCAGATGCTGAGGCCCCCATGGATCCTGACTGCTCACCCTCCAGCCGCACCAGGACTCCACAGGGCTTGAAGGGGGCATTGACACGGCAAGGTCTTCCACCCCTGGCTTGGAAGGAAACCAGAAGCACATGGTTTGGATAAAGGGTGTCACAATTCTCCAGGGAGGAGCAGAGCCTCAGGGCCAACTATGGCTCACCTGACATGCTTGGGTAGCCTCATTGAACCCTTCTGAGGAAGGCGGCTCTGTAGGGGTGCTGCTTCTTCTATTTAAGAACATAAAAAGAGCCCCGCTGGATCAGGCCAAGGCCCATCTAGTCCAGCTTCCTGTAGCCCACCAGGTGCCTCAGGGAGCACACAAGACCACAAGATGCCTGCACCCTTTTGCCACTCCCTTGTATCTGACATTCTGAGGTAAGCTTCTGAAGTAAATCAGAGGTAAATAACAGAATTTGCTATCCTGTCTGTGGGGAGGGAGCTATAATAACTTGCAACCCAATCTGGGCCTTAAGAACATCAGATGAGCCCTGCTGGATCAGGCCAAAGGCCCATCTAGTCCAGCTTCCTGTATCCCACAGTGGCCCACCAGGTGCCTCAGGGAGCACACGAGACTACAAGTTGCCTGCATCCTGTTGCTACTCCCTTGCACCTGGCATTCTGAAGAAGCCTACTTCAAATGTAAGGAGGTACAGTAGCACCACCCATCATGGTCTATAGCCCACGATGGACCTTTCTTCCAGAAATCTGTCCAATCCCCTTTTAAAGGCACCCAGGCCAGATGCCATCCCCACCTCTTGTGGCAAGGAATTCTTCAGAGTAATTACCTGCTGGGTAAAAATGTGTTTCCTTTTATCAGTTCTCACTCTCCCAACACTCAATTTGTGTGGCTGTCCCCTGGTTCTGGTATTGTGAGAGAGGGAAAAGAACATCCTCCTGTTGACTCTATCCCTCCCATGCAAAATGTTATATGTCTCAATCACGTCTGACCAGAATAATTTCCCGACCAGAGCTCCTGCCTTTGGGCCCTCAGTGTGGTAGCAGGAGTTGAGTGCCAGGCACTGCCAATGCCAACATCCTCCCAGGCAGTGGCTTCAATTGGTAGGAAGAAGAGCCCCCTCCCCACTTCACTGGGTAAAACCTAAAACCACAGATGTGGGGAGTATGTTGGGAGCTACCTCATTCCCCCTAGATGCTGGGGAAAGTGCTGTGGCTGGAAATAAAACAGCCCAGAGCTAGTGAACCCAAAGTCTGAACGTCTGGAGGGGAGGGGGAGGCACTGCATTACACAGGAGCTCAGGTTCCTGCAAAACTTAGCTTTTTGCACATGCACGCACCTGTGGGAACGCCTCTGCCCAGGTTCAGCCCAAGACGTTCTAGGGCAGGGATCAGCAGCTTTCATCTGCCCAGGGGCCAGACATTGGGTCTATCACAGTGATGTCATGCAGGGGGTACGCGAGTACCGGTTCCTAGGATTACGGCTGGCCCCGCCCATTCACCAGCCTACTCGTCGACTCCGCCCCCTGCAACGTTTGAATTTCCTGCACATTTGAGTTGCCTGCACGTTCCCAGAGCCAGGCAGGCAGGCAGCGAGCGGAGCCTTGCCTTGCCTTGCCACTGAAAAATGAGCTGCTCTGGGGTTTTGGAACTGTTGGGTCACTTTAACATGATGCCAGGCCTCCTTAACATGTTCTGGGGGTGCTGTGGAATACTGTTGCATCTGTTGGGTCAGTTTAAAATGGTCTGAGGCCTCAAAAAGGGCTTTTTTCATGTCACCTCCTACCACGACATCACTTCCGGCTTATGATGTAACTTCAGGTGGGCAGGTCCCGACACGTGCCAATCAAAAGTGAGTACCTGTTCTTAAACCATTTAGATGACACCACTGGTCTGTCAATAGTACGATTAGATTGCATACGCATTTGCTGCACCTCCCAAGTAGACCACAGACCTAAGAGAAAAGAAGATGGGCAGAACATAGAGAGACACAAGCCCAGGTTAAAGGAAGCTTCTGCGCTTGGTCTGGGAGGGGCAGGTGTTCAGTAGGTTACATGATTTACACTGTGCTTAATAAAGTTAAACCCCAACCTCAGTCTGGTGTCTTCCTTGGGGGTGGTGCAAAGGTAATGGTCTACTTTAGAATGCCAGATGCAGGGGAGTGGCAGCAGGACACAAGTATCTGGTTGTCTCGCGTGCTCTCTGAGGAATCTGGTGGGCCACTGTGAGATACAGGAAGCTGGACTAGGTGGGCCTGATCCAGCAAGGCTGGATGGGTCTTATGACCCATAAGACATGGGTCTTATGTTCTTATATCTGCTTGTAGTGCAAGCCTCACAGATACAGAATTACAAGCTTGAATTCTGTTTTAGGACCACCATGAGCTGGGTCATAGATCTTTTTGGGACTGTGGGCCAGGTGATTCTGGGTGGTGGGCCAGATCCTTGGTCATACGCTGCCGACCCCTGTTCTGGTGTCTGAGGTGGGGCACCATTCAACCACGGCCTCACCTGCCACCGGCTGCCTCCTTGCTGCTGTGATGTGCCATCTAGTCGCTATCAACGAATAACAACATGCAACTATGGGTTTCACTCCCTTTCCATGCTTTCTGCCTTTAAAAATGGAGACTGTGGCATGGAAGAGGAAATGCAGAGGATAGAGAGCCTCCCAGTGGCTCTAGGCCACCAGTCTCCTCTCCTCCACATTTTTCACATGTGCCCATTGGCAACGCAGAGTGGGGGGACAGACAAGAGGGGATGGAACCAGTGATGTCATGCAGGGGGAACGCGCCGGAACGGCCATTCCTGAACCTGATCTGGCCTAGCTCCGCCCACTCACTGCCATTCGTCGCCGGCTCTGTGATGGACGCGGCGCTGCGAGGGGCTCTTGGCCTCAGAGGGGGTGCCTGCTCGCCGGGGGGGGACGGGTGGGGGGGCGCGCCGGGTGCCTGAGCGAGTGGCGGTGGGGCGCGTCCACTGAGGGCAGCCCGCACGGTGGGCGGGAAGGCGGCGGAACTGAAGGGACAGGCTGCCAATCAAAGGTGAGTCCCGGTCAGCGTTCTGTTTCTTCCGTCATTTAGGTACCACCAGTGGATGGAAGGCACACACTGATTTCTGCAAATTAGGGAACAGATGGGACCATGGAGTTATAATAAACATGGAGACAAAATGACGTCATATTCTTGAAACTTCCAGTCTGGTCAACCAATATGGCCGACGCCATGGTCTGGTCCAAGGTCTGGTCCCGTGGTCTGGTCAACTAATATGGCCGACGCACGGGTCTGGTCTAACAATATGGCTGACTCAGATCATCGCCGCGAAGGAGGATTGCCGCGGATTCTCGAATAAAAATCTCCCTGCCCGTGTGTAAAAGTTAATATCAACTTTTTAAATCATGCCTGCGTGTTCTGCATATGGGTGTGCGAATCGCTTTACGAAAAAAGGGATTTAATTTCCACGGAAAGGTTCATGTATTCACATTACATCGGTATGTAATTTCCCCCCCTCCTTTTTCCCCCCTTCCCGTTTACACGTTTTTTCCCGCCTTCCAGTTTATAATTATGCGGAATTAAACCTTGGAATTTATTTGTTTATTATAACTCCACGATCACACGGTTTTATTTTCGTAAGTTTTTACTACGCCCAAAGCAATCTGAAATGCTTGGAATCAGCATTTTGAGTATAAAAACATGGCCGCTAAGCCCGCCCCCTCTGGTCTCACTTCGTTCCTATCTAACAGCATGGCCAGGGCCACCCCCTGGATGGGACGGTAGAGGATTCCCAGTGCGTAGGCTCCACCTTGGAAGCAGGATCAGGCCCTTCAGAGCCTTCCAAACACATGGCAAGGTTTGGTCGAGGAACACTTGGGAAGAAGACCTAGTGGAAAACCAACACCGTGTGCCACGAACGCTCAGGAGCCCAGTGGAAAACGTGCCACGTGACTGGTGGTGTCTCTTGGAATGATCGATCTGCCAGTCCCTCTTTGGAGAGATTCTTCTTCTTTCTCTCTTCCTCCCTCCCTCCCTCCCTCCCTGGGAAGGAAGAAAAAAGGCTTTGTGACAGAAAATTGTTCAGAGCCACAGAACTCATGCATATTTCATCGCCGCGGGCGTCACGTGGCTGGCGGAGACAAAAGGTGGGAGGGAGCGACGAGGCCGGGTTGCAGAGGCGACGCGGTGCCATCTGGAAAGGGCTGGGATGGTGAAGTCACCCAGGTGCTGTCCGGACTCCGGCTGGCCGTGGGCCACTCCGCGGCTCTGACACGGAACGGAGGGAGGCTGCTCTGCTGTGCAGCACGGAGAGTGCGTCCGCAGTCTGCCGTCAGGCTGGGGGAAAAGCACGGGAGAGATGCAGGCCCTGCCCCGAGGGACATGAAGTCATTTTATTTCAGGGCATTGGCCTTCCTCATCCAGAAACCACCACAGAATCAACTCCGTTCAGCCCTCTTCCCCAGTGTGATGCCAGGCACGTCCTCGGCAGCAGTTCCACGCCCATCCAGGGGGTATGCAAGGAGTGGCTTCCTGCTGCATCAGGTCTTTCCCCCCAACCTTGCTTGGTACTGTCTGGCAGCGTCTGGCTGGCAGCGTCTCTCTAGGGCTTGAGCAAAGAGGAGGCGCCGCCGCCAGGGGTGAAACCGGGGAATTCTCGGCATGGCAAGGCAGGCAGCTGAGCTGCAGCCCATCCCTAAAGAGATCCCCTTCTGGTGTTGCCTGTATAAAACCACACCGGAACTGGGCTTCCGGTTGTTGGTCCAAATGGGCGAGGATCAGAGGGGTGGTCTGAAGCAGGAAGTGCCGAGGTCCAGGGCAGCAGGCAAAGGGGTCGGTGTGGAACCAACGTCCCCGGCAGAATCAAGAATTGGGGCAGGTGGAGGCAGAGGCAGATCTAAGGGAGGGCAAAGCTCTAAGTTTTGCAAGAAGCCTCACCTTGCAGTGGAAAACACTCCTCTCCTGCACCGTTTTAGCCAATCCTCACAGGGAACAGCAACATCTTGGCATTGCTTACTGGCTACAGCAGCAAGGGAGAGGCGGGATTTACATGACAGGGTCAGGCTTCTTGCAACACTTAGAGCTCTGCCCTCCCTGTAGATCTGCCACTGGGTGGAGGTCAGAGGTTATTCCCTTTCCGAACTATGAATCTGCCTCCTATTAAGTGACCCATTTTTAAGTCACAAAACCTACTGAACACACCGTCCCTCTCTCGCCAGTCTGGGGTAGGCCAAAAAACAAAACAAAACACACAATACCTGTATCCTGTCATCACTCCCTTGCAGCGGGCATTCATGGATCAGCTGCCTCAAAAACCCAGAGGTTGCATTTGTTGTGCCGGATTCCCTCTCTGCAACCTTACGCCCACAGTAGACTAATTAGACTTTTACCATCAAAAACCACCCTAATCTTACACATGGCACCACTAAGCCCCACCACCAAGCAAAGGCAAAAGGCAGCCAGCTTGCCTGCTCAGCCACACCAGCCCTCCTTCCTCCTCCAGTCCACTGTAAAGTGTGTTTGGACCACTCTCTGAGTCAGAGAGGATGGGGCCAGTAGTGTCAGCCTACCGGTACGCTGGGTGTGTCTTCCGGGCGGGCTTTCGCCGTTACGCAACAGAACGCAGCGATCGCGCTGCTGCTCGCCCGGAAGACACGCCCAGCGTACCGGTAGGCTGACACTACTGGATGGGGCATGTCTGTGTGTTGCCGTCTCTGACTCCGAGAGTGGTCCAAACATACTTTACGGTGTTCCTTGTGCTGGCCAAACTTTGCTGGCCTAACTGTGCCGGCCTAACTGCAGGTTAGGGTTGGTCTCTAAGTGTGCTAAATGGCTGGGCTCCAGAAGGGGTGATCTTGGAGTCAAACAGAGTAGAGGCTGTTGTAGCCGTAATCTTTCTTGGCTCCTGGGACCTAATGTGAGAGCTAAGTGTTGTTGAACTGATAAGGACAGGTGACCCTGGTGCCACTCAGTAATTGGAAAGTTTCCAACACAAACACTTCCAACTTCAGAAGAGGGAACTTTTCAAAAATGAGAGGGCAGGTAAAGGACACTGAAGTGGGTCAAATCTCTCCAGAGTGCATGGAGGTGATTTAAGCCCATATTAACAGAAGCTCAACTTGAATGTTTGAAAGCACCAGGCCCCAGTTAATGCCAGCTTGGCATGCTTTGCCAAGCGTGCCAACAGTTGCACGCTTCCGCAACACGCTTTGTGCGTGCAAAGTACCTGGGGGGGGGGTTATTGTTTGCGTGCCAACATTTGCACGCTTGTCAACAATGGCTGCTATTCTAGGGGATCAGCTATCATGGAAACGTCTTAAACACCCCCAAAAGCTAACTAATGAAAATGAAAATGTTTTAGGCCTCTCTGGAAACTACTGAAGGGGCAAATTTTAGATTTTCTGGTAGCGAGTTCCGCAAAAGTGGAGCCACAACAGAGAAGGCCCTGTTTCTTGTTGTTGCACCCTTAACCTTCCCTGGGCCTGTCTTCTTGTTCGGTCTAGTTGTTTCACCTAGCTGAGCCTTGCCTTCATGGACGGACAGCAGTTCTTCAGCATTTCAGAAAGAAAACCTTCCTCTGCCTAGAGCGGGCAGAGAATGAACCTAAGACCTGATGTATGGCCAACACCATCCACCTTCTGCTAAACTGCCTCCGATTTGGGCCACTGTGGCCAAACAGCCGGCGGAGGTAGCAGCTCCTTGAGTGGATTGCTGTAGGTGTCACATCAGAAGTGTTCTCAGGATGAGAAGATATGATGCAATGCAAAATACCCTGCCCTGAAATTTTGAATGGATTTGGGCTTGCTTGGCCACCGTAAAGCACACTTGGACCACAAGGGCATATTAGGACCACAAGGGCCACTCTAAAGCACACTTGGACCACAAGTAAGGCACATTAGGACCACAAGAGCCACTGTAAAGCACATTAGGACCACAAGAGCATTGTAAAGCACATTTGGACCACAAGTAAGGCACATTAGGACCACAAGAACCACTGTAAAGCACATTTGGACCACACATAAGGCACAGTAGGACCAC
>JAJKFI010000144.1:967253-985220 GCA_029204185.1 Lerista edwardsae
ATCAATCAATCAATCAATCAATCAATCAATCAATCAATCAATCAATCAATCAATGTACTTATATACCGCTTTTCCACACGAAGTTCACAAAGCGGTTTACAGGCAAATAGTAATAATAATAAAGTTAAATGGCTCCCTGTCCCAAAAGGGCTCACAATCTAAAAAAAGGCAGACCGCCAGCAACAGCCACTAGAAAGACTGTGCAGGGGTGAAGAGGGACAGTTACTCTCCCCCTGCTAAATATAAGAGGAGCATCACTTGGAAAAGTGCCTCTTGTCCAGTTAGCAGGGGTCAGATCTGGCTCTATTTAACACTGGGGGTGCAGTTTTATGGTGCCCGGTGCCAGTGGTGTGCTCACACCTGCCAGGTGTTGCAAAAGTACCATAAGGCACTTTCCTGCCGGTGGCAGACACACAGTGCCGCTTAGCGCCATGGGCCTCAGCGCCATGAAGATGCCACGGATGACACCTGAGAATCCCCGCCAAGCAGCAGGGAGGCTTTCAGGGGTGGGGGAAGGTAGGGAGAGGGTGGAACTGGGTGAGGACAGGCAGACCATGGGGGGGGGACAGAGGCAGAAGCTGCCACGGAATCCTTTGGCCCCTCCCAATCTGCCTGCCGCAGGCCCAGTGATGTCATGCAGGGGGTACGCGGGGGTATGCGAGTACCGGTTCCTAGGATTATGGCTGGCCCCGCCCATTCGCCCGCCCACTCGTCGACTCCGCCCCCTGCAACGTTTGAATTTCCTGCACGTTTGAGTTGCCTGCATGTTCTCAGAGCCAGGCAGGCAGGCAGGCAGGCAGTGAGCGGAGCCTTTCCTTTCCTTGCCACTGAAAAATGAGTTGCTCTGGGGTTTTAACATGATGCCAGGCCTCCTTCACATGTTCTGGGGGTGCTGTGGAATACTGTTGCAACAGTTGGGTCAGTTTAAAATCATCTGAGGCCTCAAAAAGGGCTTTTTTCATGTCACTTCCTGCCACGACATCACTTCTGGCTTATGACATCACTTCCAGTGGGCGGGTCCCGACACGTGCCAATCAAAAGTGAGTACCTGTTCTTAAATCATTTAGATGACACCACTGCGCAGGCCTCCTCAGTTCTGTGCCCACTAAACAGCGTAAATAGCACCAGCACAACCTCCTGGTTGGGAATCACTGCTTTAAACGCACACTTTTAAACTCGCAGAGTTTGCTTCCTGCAGGAAAAGCTTTTGCCAGCCACCTTCCCCCCGCCCCACACGACCGGGGCTGCGGGAGCAGAAGCTGCTCCGTTGGAGCCTACCGAAGGCGCTCGATGTGTTTTCCCAGGCCATCCATCCACATGCCAAAGAAGGGCGGGAGAGCCATCCCTCTTCCAGATTGTTATATTGCTTTCCGACCCAGTGGGGACGCGCAGACACTGTGGCGGCACTCGGCGGGAGAGCAAGCGAAGGGGTCCAGCACCAGAGTGTTTGAGCCCCTCGACGGAGTAAAGAACGTGGTGGCAAGAGAGCAGGAAAAACAAAGAGCCTTCCTGGAATCTGGCTCCGGGGAACGGCTGGGCAGCTGTGGGTTTAATGAAACCATGAGTCATTTTGGATGGAGCGAGTGGGGGGGGTGGGGGTGGCCGCAGGTCAGTGCAAGTGGTGAACGTGGCTGAGAAGGAGCCGGCTTTGATCGATGCTTCCCCCGCGGGGATTTTGAGCAAAAGGGGAGCCGGACGGAATTTTGGGACTTTGGCTACTACAAAGAGAAAGTGTGCTGTTTGGGGAGAACAGGGAGCAAAGCTGGTTTATGGAGAAGCTAATTCCCAAGCCAAGCTGTGAAGCTACGGGCAAGTTTCCTTCCCTCAGTTTAGCACACCTCACAGGGTCATTGTGAGCAGAGGATGAGAGAGAGAGAGACCCACTTATTCCCCTTTGAGCAATAGGGGTTGGAAGACTGGGCTGAAACAGATGAGAGGCAGATCTAAGGGAGGGCAAAGCTCTAAGTTTTGCAAGAAGCCTTACCTTGCAGTGGAAATCACTCCTCTCCTGCACCGTTTTAGCCAATCCTCACAGGGAACAGCAACATCTTGGCGTTGCTTACTGGCTGCAGCAGCAAGGGAGAGGAGGGATTTACATGACAGGGTAAGGCTTCTTGCAACACTTAGAGCTTTGTCCTCCCTGTAGATCCGCCTCTGGGCTGAAATGAATAAGGTGAAGTTCCACAGGGATAAGAAGTGTGGCTGGGCGACACATGGGGTGGGGCTGCCGTGCTGGGGGTGGGTGGGGTGCTGCTGTGATGTAACCCTGCCCCAGCCGAGAATGGCTCTGGCACTTAGGCAAATATAACCAAAGACACATGTACAGAAAGAGAGATCCTGGCTGGGAGAGACCAGAACATGTGAGAGGGATCTTGGAGTTTGCAGTGGATCACAAGATGAACCTGAGCCGGCAGTGTGATGCGGCTGCAAAGGCGGCCAATGCAATTTTAGCCTGCGTTAGTAGAACTGTAGCTTTCAAGTTACGATAAGTTGTGGTTCTGCTTTTCCCCGCATTGGTGAGACCTCACCTGGAGTGCTGTGTTCAGTTCTGGGCTCCTCAGTTCAAGAAGGAGGCAGCCAAAGTGGAGCAGGTTCAGAGAAGAGCAGCGAAGATGACCAGGGGGCTGGAAAACAAGTCCTAGGAGGAAAGGTGGAGGGAACTGGGTCTGTTTGGCTTAGAGAAGAGAAGCCTGAGAGGGGAGATGATAGCACTCTTCAAATTCCTGAAGGACAAAGGGACAAATTCCCAACTGCCCTGGGGTGGGAGCAGTTTGGCAGTGGAACAGATTACTGAGGGATGAGACCTTCATAAGAACATAAGAACGTAAGAAGAGCCCTGCTGGATCAGGCCAAAGGCCCATCTAGTCCAGCTTCCTGTATCTCACAGCGGCCCACCAGGTGCCCCAGGGAGGCATGAGACAACAAGACGCTTGCATCCTGTTGCCACTCCCTTGCACCCGGTACCAGTAGCCCACCACCTTTGTAAGGAGTTTGCACAATCCATCATTGCCTATAGGATGCCCTCATCCCTCATCCCACCACGATGGACCTTTCCTCCAGAAATCCGTCCAATCCCCTCTTAAAGGCATCAAGACCAGATGCCATCACCACCTCCTGTGGCAAAGAGTTCCACAGATTAACTACCCGCTGGGTAAAAAAGGACTTCCTTTTATCTGTTTTAACTCTCCCAACCCTCAGTTTTAGCGGATGCCCCCTGGTTCTGGTGTTTTGAGAGAGGGAAAAGAACATCCCTTTATCGACTCTGTCCCTTCCTTGCATAATTTTGTATGTCTCAGTCATGTCACCTTCAAGCAGAGACTTGACAGGCACCTGCTGGAGATGCTCTAGGAGGATTTCCTGCTCCAGGCAGGGGTTGGACTAGATGACCTTGTAGGCTCCTTCCAACTCTATGATCGTATGACTTCATGTAGTATGAAAGACAGAGCAAGTTGCATCCCGAACATCTCCAATTAACCCACTGAGGAGAAAAATGCACACATAAATACACACAGCTCATCATTACGAAAAGCCACGAGGAATTAATGAAGGAGCCTGTTCAGAAGGAACCAGCAAGGACACTTCAATCCCTTGTGCACCCCTTCCCAGGTAAAACACCACCACCATCACTACAGAAAAAAGAAGGACATAATCAGTGTGGCTTCTATTTAAATTAATATGATGGGTGGATGCCAACAGAAAGCCAAGAGAAAAGCAATAAAATAGTTCCATGACCTTAAATTTTTCTGGTTGGGATGATGAATGGGAGACATTATTGGCAAACCGAAGAGTGGGATTTGCTTTCTTCCTGGGCAATTTTTTAACGGATCCAGCCGAGTCCCCTTGGATCTGCCTCTTTTTTCCCCCCCCCCCCATTAGCAGACAGAAGGGTGATGGCACCTGTCGAGTTATCGATCAGTTTGTTTTGACAAAGTGCCACCAGAAAGAATTGGGATCTATTTTTAAATGAAAGGCCTGGGAATTTTTGTAGGGGCAAGGGAGCTATTTGGGTGGGGGGAGAAAGCACTGAAAACTGTAAGATTATGCAAAAAAAAACACATCAAATTTGAATAACTTATTCTAATAAGTTTCCCCCTCTTGCCATGCATCCCTGCTTTGAAAGAAGTTGTGGTTCCGTTTTACTCCGTACTGGTGTGACCTCACCTGGAGTAAGTACTGTGTTCGATTCTGGGCACCTCAGAAGGATGCAGCCAAACTGGAGCCAGTTCAGAGAAGAGCAATGAAGATTATTAGGGGTTCGATTATGTGAAGATTATTAGATTGTCCTCATCTGCCTTTGACAGGAGAATTAGGTCCAATGGGTACAAATTGCAAGAGAAGAGATTCCGGTTGGACATCAGGAAGAATTTCTGGACGATCAGGGCGGTTTGACAGTGGAGCAGATTGCCACTGGAGGGAGGTGGGAGATTCTCCCACAATGGAGACCTTCAAGCAGAGGCTTGACAGGCACCTGCTGGAGATGCTCTAGAGGATTTCCTGCTACAGGCAGAGGGTTGGGCTAGATGACCTTGCAGGTCCCTTCCAACTCTATGATTTTATGAAACATCATAATTCATTTAAGGAATCTAGCTCATTTCATCCAATACTCCAAAGCTAAAAAATGAATTTTTGACGTTTAGGACAATCCAATCCTAAACTGCCCTGGCACCCAGAGAAACAGCAGTGCCAAAATGGCCGCCAATGTGGGCCTGGGGCAGTTGCCGGAGCCTCCTTGGAGTGAGGGTACCCCATGTTACCCCAATGCATCTCCTTGGATCTGCACCCCGTATTAAGTGGGTGCCAAACCAAGGAGACCCACGTAGGGCTCTGTGGCCTGGGAGGGGGGTTAGGATTTGATGGTGTCTACCGCCGTCCCCATCTCCCCTTCTGGGCCTGATTCTCCCCTTGAGCTGCCTCCCCCCCCCTCAATAAGGGCATAAGACAAGCCTCTGCTGGATCAGGCCAAAGGCCCATCTAGTCCAGCTTCCTGCATCTCACAGTGGCCCACCAGGCGCCTCAGGGAGCACATGAGACCACAAGATGCCTGCATCCTGTGGCCACTCCCTTGTATCTGACATTCTGAGGTAAATTTCTGAGGTAAATATGAGGTACACACAATCTGGGCCTTAAGAACATAAGAAGAGCCCTGCTGGATCAGGCCAAAGGCCCATCTAGCTTCCTGCATCTCACAGTGGCCCACCAGGTGCCTCAGGGAGCACACGAGACCACAAGTTGCCTGCATCCTGTGGCCACTCCCTAGTTCCATCCTGTCCAGTTCCACCCTGCCCCTGACTTCCCCTGCCCTGAAAAGGCACACTGGTTGAAAATTGCCAGGCTATAACTTTTGATAATACACAGATAATTCTGTAAGATTTCTTTCATTACATTCTGCACACACTTAAGTTACTCACTGAATGATATATAACATTATTCCTAAAAAACCACAATTTTGGTCACTAGTGGTCACGCACATACACACAGAAACACACACACCCCTGAGGGTGTCACTAACACCTTCTTTTGAGTTGAAAATCTACATTTTGTTGCATAAGACCAAGCGTGTCAAAATCATTTCATACAGAGGGCCAGTTAGCATTCATTGTGGCTGATAAGGGGCCAGAAGTTATTTCATTAAGCAGGAAGTGACATCATTAAGCAGGAAGTGACAAGAAATAAGCACTTTGTTCTTACCTAGAAACTCATTAGATATGGAAGGCCCAATTATCACACAAACTCCAAAAAAAGCCTGCTATATCTTTAAGGCCCCATTAGGGGTGAACAGAGCAATTCACTTCCATTCTGCCCAAACGTTGCACCATTTCATTCAATTTCCATTTCGCTCTGTTTGGCTAAAAACTAAAACCAAAACCGCTGGCTCTCCCCTCATCGCACACAAAAAGCAGGGTGAGGGTTTTTTTCTTCTTGAACACCTTTTCACAGCCTTCTTATCCAAACAGCTGGTGTGACAACACTTCGCAAAGCAGGCGTTTGAAAAGGAAGACACACAGCTGAGGCAGCATTCATATGTCAGTATCTTACCCAATCCAATCTGCTGGGGGTGGGGTGGGGGGGAGCAGGAAGGTGCCTGGAGCCACATGTTCCAGCCTGAATTTCAGCAAGAAAAGAATCTGGTCCCATTCCTAGCCGGGAGAGTCTTTGCTGTGTGCACTGCAACAAACTCCCTCCCCCTCCCTGAGTGTACCTTGTGCAGTGTCTAGATGCGGAGGCATATACAGAGTGCTGCAAGGCGAGGCAGAGGCAGATCTAAGGGAGGGCAGAGCTCTAAGTGTTGCAAGGAGCCTTACCCTGTCATACAAATCCCTCCTCTCCCTTGCTGCTGTAGCCAGTAAGCAACACCAAGATGTTGCTGTTCCCTGTGAGGATTGGCTAAAACGGTACAGGAGAGGAGTGATTGCCACTGCAAGGTCAGGCTTCTGGCAAAACTTAGAGCTTTGCCCTCCCTAAGATCTGCCTCTGGGCGGGGGCAGTGGGCACCGGTTGCCGGGGAGGGTGCAGCGGGCAGGAAAAAGAGTGATTCTTGTCCGGCCGCCCACCCAGTGCACCCCTGGAGGAGCCCGCATGTTCCCTTTGCTCCCCAAGTTGAGGAGCAAGGGGAACGCGCCATTGGGGGGGGGGTGCTGCTGCCGCCAGACCTCCTGCGCTCCCCTCGCTTTGTGACGGTCTGACGTCATGCATCGTGCCCGGGGCATGGAAAAGCCCTGGTACGCCTCTGCCTAGAAGCACACTTCGTAAATGCTGAATTAAATGTATTTTGGGCTGCTGGACCTGACAGCCCTAACAGGAGACAGGCTCGTTGCATGCGTAATTGTTGCACGGAAGGGAGAATCCCGCCAGCCTCCCGAACCACAAACGCCCAGCGCTGGATTAAGGAGGCGTGCGGAGAGGCGGATGCCAGGCGCCACTTTCCTCCGGCTGCTACGACACCTGCTTGGACACCTTCCGGCTTCGTGCAGCAGACGGCGGGAGCCGAGCCTGCTTCTGAATGAACGGCCAGAATACCATTTGCATTCAATGGGTTTCGCCACGATTTCCTTCTGCCTCGCTGCGAGGCTGCCAGCGATTCAAATGAGGCTCAGCCGGCAACAGCCAAGACCTGCATTTGGCAGCTTCCTGGTTTGCACCTCTGGTGCTGGTGGGGTGTGTGTGTGTGTGTGTGTGTGTCCAAGTCAGAGGCGTTTCTACAGGGATGGCAAAGCTCTAAGTGTTGCAAGAAGCCTTACCCTGTCATGTAAATCCCTCCTCTCCCTTGCTGCTGTAGCCAGTAAGCAACGCCAAGATGTTGCTGTTCCCTGTGAGGATTGGCTAAAACGGTGCAGGAGAGGAGTGATTTCCACTGCAAGGTAAGGCTTCTCGCAAGACTTAGAGCTTTGCCATCCCTGTAGAAACGCCACTGGTCCAAGTGCCCTGAACACCCTGTCAGGGTGACCAGGTGTCCTCTTTTTCCAGCACATGTCCTACATTTCAACCTTTTGTCCTGGGTGAATTTCACAATGTCCTACATTTCAAGACAGACAGCAGAAGCCAATTTCAATTCCTTGCATATTTGTCCTGTCTTCCTTGGGTTGCGTTAAAGGAGGACAAGACCCCCCCCATCTCTCTCTCTCTCTCTCTCTCTGAGTGTTTTTACCTTTCCTTTCAGAACGCCCTACACTTTCCTTGAATGCCCTGCATTTTGGGGTGCTGTGTCCCCCTTTGTGCTAATGACACCTGGTCACCCTGTGCCCAGTGGGATGTCAAAGACACCTGCTGGGGCTAACTGCACTCTAGGCCAGCCCAACCGCTGCAACGCCAAATGACTCCCGACACTGAGGCGGCAGGAGGCAGCGGGATTGACACTCCAGGCCAGGATAAAAAGCAGGTGAATGGAGATAGGGCTGCAGTAAAAGCCCATTTCAAGCCATCTGGTTGGCGAAGTTAAAGACTCATCCATTGCAATAGAGAACGGGAGTGATGTCTGACCACCTTTCGACTTTCCCAGCTGAATAGATTCTGGCTTATCTGCAGGGTGGCGTTGTCTTAGAGACCCCAAACCAGCATTTTTCTCCTGCTGCAGTGTCCAGGCCAGGCTCTCTGGCGACGTTTTAAGCCTCGGGGGACTTTCTGCCATTAGAAAGCCCAGTGGGGGTTGCTGCTATTTTCACAGCAGGGGACTTACTTCTAAGTAGACGTCCACAGGGGGGGGTGGGCTGTAAGGCAGCCACAACCCCCAAGTTGCAGGAGAATGAAGAACTGCGGTTCGGGAGTCGGGTTTAAGATCTGGAAGATCCCGTTCAGCTCCCTCTTCAGCTTCCTGGACCACCTTGGGTTTTTTTAGCCTCTCTCACACACTCAACTTCACCGGCCTCGCAGGGTTGTTGTGAGGAGAAAAGGGAGGAGGAAGGGTGGCCCAAGAATGTGAAAAATAAATAGTCCCGAACAACTTTCCAGCACTTTCCAGCTTTCCAGTGGGCTGGGCTAAGGGGGCATGTGCTGCATCCTGCCGTTGGGGGGCAGTCATGGAGTCAAGGCAAGAGAATGCTGTTGGTGAGTGGGGGGCCCATGGGGAGGGTGGGGGCCCTCAGGGGGCCCGCATTGGCCCCCACCAGTGCTGGAGCCGGTCCTGTAGCCCAACCACAGGTCATGAGAGCAGTTGTGGATCTAGGGGGGGCTAGGGGGGGGCAAGATCCCTGGGCGCCATCTTGGGGGGCGCTGATGGCATGGCGCCCCCCGCACCCCCCTGCAACATGGCGCCCGCCGCGCCCGCTCCCCTCCTGCCCTCCTGCGGGGGGCGCAATGTCATTCCCTGCCATGGGTGCGGTTCTGATTAGAACCGCCCTTGCATAAGAGGCAAGAAGTAGAAATGGCTCCTGACCACGTGAAGAGTGTCACATGCTGGGTAGCAGGTAATCCCGCCCACACTTCCTCAGTGCCAGGGGAGAACATTCGGGTCAAAAAGAGACCCGCCGTGGGTCTCGGCCCCCTTCCTTGTGTAAGTTGCGCCCTGGGAAGGGGACGGGAGAAGAGCCTTGTGGCCGCGTGAGAGCAGGTCAGCTCGGGCCAGGTTGGACGCGGGCCAAGGGGAGATGTAGGAATAGCTCAGATGCAGCCAGGTTAACGAGAACGTCGTTGCCGGGGCTTTTGACGGAGGCCAGAGCGAGGGCTGGCTGGAGCGGGCAGACTGCGGGCTCCAAACGATGCTCCGTAATTAGCCGGCAAATGGAAAATGATGTTTAGTGTAATTGCTCGGAATAATGCCTCGCAGCCTGGATCCGTCTGTGTCAGGGCTCCGCGCCGCATCCCAGCGACTTCCCGTTCCCTCTGTCATTTCTCATCTCATCCTTCCTCCCCCCCCACCAAAAAAAAAAAATTGATTGCGTCGCCTCGGAGGCCAAGGTTGCCAGGGCAACACCATGGAGCCAGTCCGTGGATGCGCCAGATGTCTCTCACCCCCTCGATGGACCGGCTGTGAACTGGCCAGCCTTTGTCGCACGCCAGGCTCAGGTTGGCCCGCAGTCAGCTGCTTCTGGCTGCACCTCGGAGACCTCGAGCACTGAGAACCAGGCCCCAGACCTGCAGGTCACAGGCCTCCGAGAACGGCCTGGCATCCTGGAGGGAGGGCTGTGAGACCCAGTGCAAACTGAAGCACGGAACCCCAGCTTCCCGCAAGGATCCGCAGAAGGGACGTAACACTGGAGAATCCGGTAATCGGAGAAGCGTCCGAAGAACGCACTTGATCCATCAGGCAGCCCAACAGTGGCGGATCTAGGGGGTGGCAGGGGGAAGAGCCCTGGGCGCTGTCTTGGAGCTGTTTAGGGGGGTGCCAGTGGCCCCCGCAACATTGTGCAGGTACATCTGGGCTCCGGAGCCCAGATCTACCCATTGGGACCAGCCGTGAGTAGACCTGGGCTCCCTTTCTAATAGGTGGCCATTTCTAATGGGTAGACCAGGGCTCACGCAAGGGGAACTCAGGTCTACTCGCGGCCGTTTCTAATGGGTAGACCTGGGCTCTCTCTCAAGGGGAGCCCAGATCTACTCGCAGCTGGTCCCAATGGGTAGACCTGGGTTCCCAGGGGGCGCACTTCCATTGGGTGCCCCGGGCGCCATTTTCACTAGGTCCGCCCCTGCAGCCCAATCCTAAGCAGGGCCGGCATAACAAGCAGCACATGGGAGCAGCACATGGGAGGCAGCAGCAGCACAGTGCAGGGCAAGGGGCGGTTTTCCCATTGCCCCCAGGTAAACCCCAGCCAGCCCTACAGGGCAGCTCGGATCTGCACCTGCTGATTTGCAGGTGCAGGCGAACGTGTGCAGCAGCAGCAGCCCGAATCAGGGCCGCCGAGGCCAGGGATGAGGGTAGGATGTTGCGCCCCCCCACATCGCCGCCCACTGCGCAGCTCCATTATACCCACGGCACGACTACGGCATGCCCCTGGCGAGATCCTGCAGCGATCGGCACAACCAGCGTAGCTGATGGGCGCAGCGGTGCCTCTGCCCGCCCTTACGGCAGGCCTTACTGTCGACCCGCCCTGATCGTCCAGAAATTCCTCCTGATGTCCAGCCGGAATCTCCTCTCTTGCAGTTTGTCCCCGTTGGACCCAGTTCTACTGTCAGAGGCAGATGAGCACAAATTTGCCCCTCCTTCCTTATGACAGCCCTTCAGATATTTCATAGAATCCTAGAATTGGAAGGGATCTATAAGGTCATCTAGTCCACCCCTCTGCCTGGAGCAGGAAACCCTCCTAGAGCCTCCCCAGCAGGTGCCTGTCGAGCCTCTGCTTGAAGGTCTCCAGTGAGGGCGAATCCACCACCTCCCTCCAGTGGCAATCTGTTCCACTGTCAAACCGCCCTTATGGTCAAGAAATTCTTCCTGGTGTCCAACTAAAATCTCCTCTCTTGCAGTTTGTCACCATTGGGCCCAGTTCTACTGCCAGAGGCAGATGGCAACAGATTTGTCCCTCCTTCCTTTTGGCGGCCCTTCAGGGTATTTGAAGATATGAACCCCCTGCCTAATCTCCCCATAGAAGGGAAATGCCCTGGCTGACACCGGCTGCCCATCACTGGAACCGTCCCTGCCCTAGATGGAGCGATAGCTTGACTCTGACGGCAGCGTCATCTGTATTGTGGCGTGTCTGAGCCAAAGGAAATTCTCCGCAGAGCGATGCGGCTCAGCTTCCCGAATTCATAGCCCTCCTCGGGCCATTCCCAACCTCGTCTTTCTGGGGTCTCCACTGATGTCTGGGCAGGCGGGGTTGTGGCGGTGATTGATCGAGGCACTCCAGCCTCCGCCCACTTGTCTCACCTGCGCCTGCAAACCGCTGGATTGATGTCCTCCCGGCCCTGGCAAGGATGCCGGGGAAAAGGAGATGAAAGATACCGTGGCGCAGGTGGAATCGCTTCCAAAACGGCACATTTGCCTTCAAAGCCCTGTTTGGAATGCATGCGAACCGCTGCCTGCAGCCACGAGAAACAAAGCCATTAAAGTTCAGACAGCAGTGGATTTTTTTCCCCTCTCTCCCTAACCAAATGATTCAGAGTCTTTCCCTTCTAGCTCTGAGCAAGTGAGAGCAGAGTAGGCACTGCGAGCTCAGAATGCATCGCCCCTATTGGGAGCTCTGCTGCAGGGTATGTTTGAGCTTCCTGTTCCATTTAATTGTGGCAAGGAAAGTTATTCGAGCCCTGGAGAGATCTCGGGGTTGTGTGCGTGTTTGCGTGTGCGCGCGCGCATAAGTGCATGTGTGCCGTCCTCTCTTTCTCCCACTCTTTTCTCCTCAACGCAGCCTATTAAAATAGAGTAGGGACAGGTTTGTAGGGTGATCGAGGGCAGAAAATCAGAGTGCGTCCTGCTGGTTTTGCACAGGAAGACACCAAGGGCAATAAATGTAAGATGTATAAACATGTCCTGCATATTAAATGGCAAGCGAGGGCCTGAAATATGACCAGCATCTGCCTGTTTTCCAGACGGAATGTGCAAAAAGAAACGTGGCCTGCACCTGCTGGTTTTGAACATGGAATGGCGAGTGGGGGCCGGGCGCATGAGCTGCACATACTCGTGTTTGCACATGGAATGGCAAGCGATGGCAGGACAAAATAGTGGGCACAGGTCTGAGCAGCTTCATAGGGGTAAAAAGGTAAAGGTAAAGGTTTCCCCACGACCGAATGGTCTAGTCGTGACCGACTGTAGGGGGCGGTGCTCATCTCCATTTCTAAGCCTGTAGAGCCGGCGTTTTGTCCAAGGACACGTGTCCGTGGTCATGTGACCAGCATGACTATATGCCGTAGCGCATGGAACGCCGTTCCCTTCCCACCGAAGTGGTCCCTGTTTATCTACTTTCATTTAGGTGCTTTCGAACTGCTGGGTTGGCAGGAGCTAGGACAAGCGACGGGAGCTCACTCCGTCGCACGGTCTCAAACTCCCAACCTTCCGGTTGGAAAGCCCAGCAACAGCGAATTAACCCGCTGCGCCACCAGCTGGCCCCTATCCTGGGGTAAGGCAGCGCTAACTCTGCAGACTTCCTTTGAGATTTTTCTAGCAGGGCTGCTCGTTCTAGGGCTCAGTGCGGCTGGCTGTGGGTTCCTGCCCTCTTGCATTTCCCGAGTGCGAGTTGAGGATTTTTGCAGATGGACTGTGACTCACTGCAAAGCAGCTATACAAGTACAAGTCTCATTATATGCCTCAGCATGTCTATATATAGGCAAACGTCTATATAGACAGAGTATCAGGCTCAGCAAGGAGGCAATTTCACACGATCTCGCTGTCAGAGCTGAATCAGAGGCGTTTCTTGAGTGGGGGCTGGGGGTGGGAGGGCAGAGCCCTGGAACAAGGTGAGACGCCAAAGTCGACAAAGACCTGTAATTGCCCATGCAAAGTCTCGACCTAAATTTCATAGCCCTCCTCGGCGGCGGGGGGGGGGGGAGAGATATCTCCTTTCACCAGTCTAGTACTTGGGGTTGTCCAATGAAACTGGTGGGAGCTTTAGGGCGGACGGAAGGAGGTCCTCCACACAGCAGATAGTTAGGCTGTGGAACTCATTGTCACAAGACGTGGTAATGGCCACTAGCGTGGATGGTTGACAAAGTGGATTGGACACATTCCTGGAAGACAGATTTATCCTGCTAAACGGCTTAATTGTGTGACCACCACACCAGGGCCAGACCCAGGTTTCATGAGGCCTTCGTAAACATGCTTTACGGTGTCCTTTGTGCCGGCCAAACTTTGCTGGCTTCACTGCGCCGGCCTAACTCCAGGTTAGGACTGCACTCTTTGAAGGCTACATCTGGGACTGAGGATTTTGTGTATCACAGAACACTGTATATGTGTAAAAACATATACACTGAAAAATGGTAGTTAAGATTAGCCTGCCTGTGTAAGCTGCCTTGGGCATTTGCTTCAGCATGGGAAAGGCAGGATAGAAATTCGTCAAAACAAATAAATAAAACATAAGAGGTTTCAAGGTCAACATTAGGGGCAGGGAAAATGTCTCCACAAATGGAGACATTTAAAATCGAGTTTTTTGGTTGCACGGTGTTAGAGGGGCAAGGCTATGGAAGGCACCCATTACCATTTTCTTGTAAGCTGCTCTGCATATGTTTCTGTCCACTCATTTGCAATTAGCGCTGTGGGTTTGTGGAAGGCTGGTCAAAGGGCGGCACCTGAGCAGCGACTCCGAAGCTGCTCTTGCAAATGAGAACCGGAGGTGCTTGCGACAGTCTGCGTAGTTAATAATTTTCAGAGGGCTGAAGTGCTTCTGACAAGAGGCGGTTCCGCGCGGGCTCGGAAGGCTCTGAGCTGCCCAGTCGTCCTAAATGCAGTTATCACCGTCGAAAGATTTATGTCCTGGCCAAATTGCAATCTGGATAATTGCGTTCTGCCTGCCTCAGTCGCCCCTTGCGGTCGCAGCCGGCTGCGCCTGCTCCATCTTGCGCCCGGGCCTCTGTTGCTGGGTTGCAGCGCAATTAATGTTTGGTCAGGGAGTGAGAGCTCCTTCCATGTGGATGGCAGCATTCCAGGGTGGGTGTGTTCTTTTCCCTCTCTCACAGCACCAGAACCAGAGGACAGCCACTAAAATGGAATGGCAGGAGAGTGAGAACAGATAAAAGGAAATACTTTTTTTACCCAACGGGCCATTAATCTGTGGAACTCCTTGCCACAGGAGGTGGTGATGGCCTCTGGCCTAAATGCCTTTAAAAGGGGACTGGACAGATTTCTGGAGGAAAATCCACCGCAGCATACAGGCCATGTATGATGGTTAGTGCCACTTCCTTATTTTAGAGGTAGGCTACCTTGGAGTGCCGGATGCAGGGGAGTGACAATGAGATGCACGTATCTAGTTGTCTTGCGTGCTCCCTGAGGCATCTGGTGGGCCACAGTGAGGTGCAGGAAGCTGGACTAGATGGGCTTTTGGCAGTGGTGTCATCTAAATGATTTAAGAACAGGTACTCACTTTTGATTGGCACGTGTCGGGACCCGCCCACCGGAAGTGACGTCATAAGCCGGAAGTGATGTCGTGGCAGGAAGTGACATGAAAAAAGCCCTTTTTGAGGCCTCAGATGATTTTAAACTGACCCAACAGTTGCAACAGTATTCCACAGCACCCCCAGAACATGTTAAGGAGGCCTGGCATCATGTTAAAACCCCAGAGCAACTCATTTTTCAGTGGCAAGGAAAGGAAAGGCTCCGCTCACTGCCTGCCTGCCTGCCTGGCTCTGAGAACATGCAGGCAACTCAAACGTGCAGGAAATTCAAACCTTGCAGGGGGCGGAGTCGACGAGTGGGCGGGTGAATGGGCGGGGCCAGCTGTAACCCTAGAAACCGGTACTCGCGTACCCCCGCGTACCCCCTGCATGACATCACTGGCTTTTGGCCTGATCCAGTGGGGCTCTTCTTATGTGTTATCATATGACTCAGAAAGCAACACGCACGTTTAGGCACCCGTTTGTGCTGACGCAAAACCTGTAGCGCCAACACGGGGGGCGTCTTGCGACTGCAGGAGCAAAGTAGAGGAGATGCCTCCGTTTTGCTCTTGTAGCCGCAAATGGCTCTAAAGGCATGAGTCACAACACAATGTTCGGTGGCTCGTGAAACTAACAAGGCAGATCGGGCAATGTGCATCAAAGGTCAAACAACCTGCTACTTGCGGGGAGCACTGCTGCCCAATCACCATTACAGCCACAGAGGCTTGAGCATTGGTAAAGTGGAACTTTTGAACATGGGTCCCAATGCTAAAACGTTTGGGAACCACTGCTTGGGGTGGGGGGAGGGGCAGGCCAGGCAGGGCAGTGGTGGTGGCATCAAGTCTCGCCAGTTATTCCATAAATCACCACTGGTTGAAAAGCCCTGCACAAAGTCACACCAGCTTTTTAACTAACATTCGTCCCGGCTCTCTGGCTTGTGACCTTACACTCAGCGTTACGGTCAGATTTACTGTAGGGGAAGGATGTGGAACGCTGCAGAAATTATGAAGAGGCAAACAATGATCTATTGGGGAGAGGCAAGGGGAAAAAAAATTCCTCCCTTCGTCTCCTCCCCTGCCCAGTTTAGTGGTCTGGACAAACTCTTTCCCCGACAGTCAATTCAGCATTTTTTCCCCCAGGCAACCGAACGTGACCTCTCCACCCCCCCGGAGCTTGTTATTTCATACCTTCCTGCCAGGCTGGCTCCTAATCAACCAGAAAAACTCAAAATGACAAACAAACAGCAGACAGCTTTCGTATGTGAGGTTCATTAGCTCCAGGCGACCTTTCAGATCTCCCGGAAACGGACTAAAAAAACGACAGCAAAGGACACCCGGCCGCCCCACGACACCTGCTGTGGAGTCACGGCGCTGAGATTCTGTGCCGCTGCCCCCGACGTGCTTGGTAATGATTTTGCGTTCCTCGGAGGTAATTCCCAAGGCCTGCACTTAGCCGGGTCAACGCACAGAGGAGCTCTGGACCAGAGGCAGCTCTGCTAGTGGCAAGAGGCAATCTGCTTGCAGGCTCTCAAGGTTGTTTGTCTCCCAAGGTTAGGGCTGTTTTGTGTGGCGGGAAGGAAGGCAAAGACTCACTGGTATGCTCACTTGGCTGCAGCATCTGGGCCCGCAGCTGAAGGTTGCCCTGGAAGGGAGGACTTTATTATTCTTTTTCATACACCGGCAACACATTCTGACTTGCCGTTTGCCAAAAAAGATCCTGTTTCTTCAGCTTAATTTTTTTTTCTCAGGGTGGTCGTGCTGGACAGGTTCATCTCAGGTCGTAATTGACCTGCATCCAGTGGTGTCATTCAAATGATTTAGGAACAGGAACTCACCTTTGATTGGCACTTGTTGGGAACCCGGAACCAGCCACAGAGCCCGTTAGGATCCAGAACGCCCGTTCTGGTCCGTTCCCCCTGAATGACATCACTGCCTTTGCCCCCCTAGGAATCCGGAGTCGCTCCCTTTAACCCTCTGAGTGCCGGCCAACCAAGAAGAAAAGCTCTTTGCAGAGGAATTGGGAGGGGGGAGGAGGGAGAGTGAAGTGGGCGGAGTCAGTCCTAATTTTAACTAGTGGAACTGAGTTCCCCCGCGTTCCCCCTGCATGACATCACTGCCTGCATCCCTTTTAGAGAGGGACTCAACCATGCAGTGTTAGAGCTTGGCATCCAGATGGTTCCAGGTCCGTTTCCAACTCTCTCCTGGTTGGGCACAGAGGAATTCCTCTCTGCAGCCTTGCAGAGCCACTGCCAGTCTGGGTCAACAATACTGAGTTAGGCGAATCAAGGAGGTCTGCAGCCTGATTGGATGATCCCGGTTCATAATCCCGGTTCTGCCACAACACTTCAGGGGTGACCTTTGGCCAGTCACTTTTCTCAGCTGCACCTACTTTGCAGGGTTGTTGCGAGGAAAAAAGGAGGGGAGGAACAATGTACACTGCCTTGAGTTCCTTGGAGGAAAGGGGGTATAAAAATGTGGAAAAAAATGAACTGTATAGAAGGCAATTTCCTGTGTATTGTTGGGGCTCCATTTCAGTACCAGGTCACACCAGGGGAGTAGCTAAAGAAGTGCCAGGGGGGGTGAAATTGCACCAGGCAACAAGCTTTAGGGGGGGCAACAAGCTGAGCTTGACACTAGTGGCCAAAATTGTGAAAACATTGGTATGTATGAGTAATACCATCATGTTATATGTCACTGGAAAGGTGATTTAATGCAGAATGCAATGAGACAAAGCCGCGTGTAATGTCTTTATTCTGTCAAAGGTTATAACAAAAAGACAACAACAACCCAGAAAATGAAAATACAACGGTGACATCACTTCCTGTTGTGACATCACTTCACTTCCTGTTGTGACATTACTTCCAGGGCATCATTTTGCTCTCTGCACCGGTGGCTCTGTGTTATACAGTCGCAGGGCTGGTCTGAAGCAGTTTGCCAAATGCTGCCCCCCTGCTCTGATGATGTGCCAGCCCCCAATGTTCCAGCTCAGCCCTTCCCTCTTCCTCTTTGTCTCTTCCTTTTCCAATCCAGTGAGTGGATGGAGGGGGAGGAGCCATAGAAGCAGTTAGATGGGAAAAGATGGGTGCCACACCAAACAGCTACCTGAGGCAGCCATGCCAGTTGGCTGCATGGATGGGCCGGGCCTGGCAAAAGGCTCACAATCTAAACCGAATCTTCAAGAAGAGCCCAACAACTGTCAATAGAAGGCTACTATGCTGGGCTGAATAGGGAGGGTTGCTAGATCTCTCCTACATATGAGAATCACTGTTTCCCCCTCCCCCCTCCCCATTTTTATACCTTTGTTTTAAAACTATCACGGCTCACTGCAAGAATTGGGACGGGATGAGCTCGATCTTCAAATGAAGTGTAATAAAGTGCCAAGAAAGAGTAAGTGGCAAGGAAAGAAAACACACTAATGAAAAAAATGTCAAGTTGGTTTCTTTTGTTATCGTTTTAATGGAGCATTGTTCGTTCGTTCTCTCTCTCTCTCTCTCTCTCTCTCTCTCTCTCTCTCTCTCTCTCT
>JAJKFI010000144.1:985230-1003575 GCA_029204185.1 Lerista edwardsae
TCTCTCTCTCTCTCTCTCTCTCTCTCTCTCTCTCTCTCTCTCTCTCTCTCTCTCTCTGTGTGTGTGTGTGTGTGTGTGTGTGTGTGTGTGTGTGTGTGAGAGAGAGAGAGAGAGAGAGAGAGAATGAGCTCCCGCACTTGAAAATTCGTCACTGTATCCCAGCCAGAGAGCCAGTACCAGTCACAGCAGGCAATTCAGGATCATAGTTTTGCAGCAGAAAGTTTTGCATGCAGGAGTCCTTGGGCTTAATGCCAGTTCAAAAGCATCTCAGGTTAACAGGGCTCTGCGTGAGGGCCCGAGACCCCCTCCTCACACAGAAGATAAGCTCTCCGTGTCAGGGCATGCATTAAGCCAATGTGACCAATGTCATTCCATTGCGCCCCACGCATCAGGGCACAGCTCTTAGATAAGTGGTTCCCAAGGTCAGAGAACCACTATGTGTTTGCAGTGGGGGGGGTAGGGTGGCAATCTGGCGGTGAACGTGTGTATTGGTAAGGGCAGGAGCCACCCCGAGGACAGGGAGTGGTATCAGCAAAGGCCCCTTGTCCCAGATAAACCAGGGATTGGGCGTGGCTGATGAATTAAAGCCTGCCCACTGATTGACCTCAGTATATTGGCCTAGGTATAAAGCTGGGGTGGGAGATGGAGAAGAGGAACTGGGAAGGTCTGGGATGGAACCTGGGAAGGTCCTGGAAGGCACCTGGGTTGGTGCTGGAAGGGAGAAGCTGTATAGGTACTGCAGGATGGTACCTGGGATGGAGTGCTGGATGGACTGCCTGCCTGCCTGCCTGTTGGAAGGACTGAAGGAAGGACAGTTGGGCTGGCTCATTGTGGGGAACGGCTGTGGGAAACAGTCAGAGGCAGATCTAAGGGGGGCAAATCTTTAAGTTTTGCAAGAAGCCTTACCTTGCAGTGGAAATCACTCCTCTCCTGCACCGTTTTAGCCAATCCTCACAGGGAACAGCAACATCTTGGCGTTGCTTACTGGCTGCAGCAGCAAGGGAGAGGAGGGACATGACAGGGTAAGGCTCCTTGCAACACTTAGAGCTTTGCCCTCCCTTAGATCTGCCTCTGGGAACAGTTGTTTGGCTGCCATGCCCCTGGAGCCACCAGTAGAGGAGGCAGTTGTAGCTGGGACAATAGTCTGGTGGTGGGGTATTTTGAGCAAAGCCAGTGATGAGGGCAGTCTGGAGGAGGCTGACCAGCCAGTGATCCCAAACAAAAGCTGCTGGAAGAGAGAGGAGGCCCAGTGGGTGACTGACCCCCTCCCTCTTGCCTGTCTCTGAGGCTGCTCTGTGGGGAAACTAGTTAGCCTGTTGTGGGCATTGAGGCCCTTGGGGAGGCCCGGAAGGGAATTTGGCGGAACACTTGTCTTCCCTAACTTTAAGTTCTCTGTTGCAGGACGGGATTTGGCAGAACAACGTCTTTCCAGGTTCTTGCCACCACTGCTGCAAAAAGGGGCCTTTTTTTTTTACCTGGGTTCAGCGCCAGCTGGAAACACCACAAAACGTTGCTCCTGGCTGCCCCTGAACATGGGCAAGTCCAAAAAGCAATGTTTTTTCCTTCAGCATCATTGTCCGTGTGAACATCACTGGGTGGCCCCTCCCATTAAGGGGGAATTCCATTGCGCAGGCGGCTCCATCCCAGTATCAGATGACACCCAGGTTGGGGACCACGGTCTTAGGCCAAAGTCTCCTTCTCGAGCCACCACCGGCTCCCAGACTGGGAGCTCTTTTCCATACTTGAAACACTGTGAATTTCAGTGATCATCATCATCAATAATATTAATATATAAACAACAACAGCAGCTTTTCAGCAAAAAGTAGTTCACAAAGCAGTCGGCACAGCAAAAGCAACCGATCAATGGCTCCTTGTTCTCAAAGGGCCCACAATCCACAAGAAGATGCAGAAGAGACTCCACCAACAGCTCCTGGAAAAGGCACACCATAGGGGTGAAGGAGGACTGTTGCTATCCCCCTGCACTACTCTAAAAGGCTCCCAGTCTGAGAGCTGGTGGCTAGAGAAGGAGACTTTGGTTTAAGACTGTGTTTCCCAACCTTCTTTGCTCAGTGCAGGATGATTGCCTTCCAACTAGTGGAGAGATTAACATCTAACAGGCTGTAAAGACAGCCGAACTTCAGAAAAAGCCCCCCGCTTAGAGACGAGATGAACCCCCCCCCCATTGCTAGATGCCAAGGATCTTCCAGAGAATTAGGGCTGGGCTTGGCAATCAGTTTGGCCAAGCTGAGAATTTCCTTCTCCATGCCGTGATACACCTTTCAGGACCGATGGGGCCAACACAAGCTTCTCCTGTGCGCGGTGCGTCTGTGCAGGCAGCCTGTGACAACTCCAAAATGCAAGGCAGAAATCCAGCCACCAAACCCCTTCCAAGCCCCATTTCCACCCCCCCTTTCACAGTAATTAGAACTGCATTACGATGTGAATTACTCCGCTACATTCTGTTTGGAGCCATCCCATCACGGGCTGGAACGGCTCCAAAATCCAATTGCGCCGCAGACAGTCTTGCTGTCACCATTTTTGCTTTCTCTGAGCTGCAGCGATTCCCAGCCTCCCCCCTCCCCACTGCTACAGGAACTGGGCCAGGAGGGAATGCTGGGGTGGGGTGGGGGAAGGCAGAGGAGCACTGATGGGAATGAACACTTTGCAATCGTTTCCTTTCGGAAGAGCTTTCAAAAGCAATTGAGGATGAAACCAACCAACGTATTTCCAAGCATTGCACAGGGTGAGTACTGAAGGTGAGCCGTGAGTTGGGGGGGGGGAACAGTGGGGCAGGTGCAATGGCTAACTGGACAAGAGGCACTTTTCCAGTGGTGCTCCTCTTATATTTAGCAGGGGGAGAGTAACTGTCCCTCTTCACCCCTGCGTAGTCTTTCTAGTGGCTGTTGCTGGCGGTCTGCCTTTTATTAGATTGTGAGCCCTTTTGGGACAGGGAGCCATTTAACTTTATTATTACTATTTGCCTGTAAACCGCTTTGTGAACTTCGTGTTGAAAAGCGGTATATAAGTACCTGTTGATTGATTGATTGATTGATTGATTGATTGATGGCTGAGGCTGGAGCTAAATGTGGATGGAGCAATGAGATGGAGGGGAGCTGAAGAGCAGAAACAAGGAAACAGGAGAGGGAGCAAGAGCAGGGAAACAAGGCAAACGTCCCGCTGCAGAAAGGTTCTGAAGGCAGAGACGAATCAATCAATCAATCACTAGTATTTATATACCGCTTTTCAACACAAAGTTCACAAAGCGGTTGTGAACAGTTGTTGATCAGTTGTCAACAGGGGCATAGCTAGCGGGGGGCAGGTGGTAGATTGCTCCGGGTTCCATCCTAGAGTGTCATTTAAAGGGGTACATATGACACCCCCCCAGTGGTGTCATTCAAATGATTTAGGAACAGGAACTCACTTTTGATTGGCACTTGTCAGGAACTCGGAACCAGCCACGGAGGATCTGGAACGCCCGTTCTGGTCCGTTCCCCCTGAATATGTCATTCACTGCACCCCCCCCAAGATGGCAGCTCTTAGTGTTCAGATCCTAATGGGGACCACTTAGAAAGACTGAAGCGCAGTCCCAAACTGAGTTAGGCCGGCATAAGCTAAGCCAGCAAGGTTTGGCCAGCACAAGGGCCATTGTAAAGCGTGTTTGGACCACTCTCGGAGTCAGGGAGGGTGGCGCACGTCTTTGTGGTGGCCTCTCTGGCTCCGAGAGTGGTCTAAATGTACTTCACAGTGTCCCTTGTGAGGGCCAAACTTTGCTGGCTTAGTTTATGCCGGCCTAACTCCGGTTTAGGATTGCGCTCTAAGAGGAGGCTGCCATGGGAGGAGTGGGGCAATGAGGATGGAGGAGAAAAGGGGTGGCTGTCACATCACCCTGTTGCCCTCGTGCTCTTCCTCCCCTGTGCCACTGGGCCTGGTGTGCTGACTGGGATCCGAACACCCAGTCCAGTGCAAGGAAGTGGCCGATGAGGACGAAGGAGCAGGGGGCAGCATGTGGTCTCGGAGCCCAGGGATCGGTCGACTCTGCCGCTTTTTTGCCTCGCTCTGTGACTGGAACACAGCAAATAAGTGGCCATGCCAAGTGGCTGGCAACCTGCTCCGCCAAATTCCCTTTCTGCAGTCTTATGCCCACAGTAGACTAATCAGTTTCCCTTTTACCATCAGAAACCAACTCAAAACACCCTAGGCTTACCCAAGGCACCACAAAACTCCACCACCGAGGCAAAAGGGAGTCAGCTTGCCTGCTAAGCCACACCGGCCCTCCTGCCTCCTCCACTTGGCGGCTCCAGGGGCGTGGCAGCCACACAATAATTCCCTACAGCAACCTTAGTTGCAACCACAATCACAGTCCCAACAACCTCAAGTATCCTTCATCCAGTGATGTCATGCAGGGGGTACGCGGGGGTACGCAAGTACTGGTTCCTAGGATTACGGCTGGCCCCGCCTATTCGCCCGCCCACTCATTGACTCCACCCCCTGCAACGTTTGAATTTCCTGCACGTTTGAGTTGCCTGCACATTCTCAGAGGCAGGCAGGCAGGCAGGCAGCGAGCGGAGCCTTGCATTGCCTTGCCACTGAAAAATGAGCTGCTCTGGGGTTGCTCTCAAATACTTTTGGAACTGTTAGGTCACTTTAACATGATGCCAGGCCTCCTTAACATGTTCTGGGGGTGCTGTGGAATACTGTTGCAACTGTTGGGTCAGTTTAAAATTGTCTGAGGCCTCAAAAAGGGCTTTTTTCATGTCACTTCCTGCCACGACATCACTTCCGGCTTATGATGTCACTTCCGGTGGGCGGGTGCCAATCAAAAGTGAGTACCTGTTCTTAAATCATTTAGATGACACCACTGCCTTCATCTAGTCCGTCCATTAGTCAGACAATCCGTCCGTCAGTCCCAATCAGTTAGTCTCCTTCCAAATTCCTTCCTTCCTTCCTTCCATCCTCTTTCCACACTGCAAATTTCCTGCCCCTGCACCCACAACACTGCTCTCCCCAGAAGCTACTTTTATCCCCAGGGCCCTTGTTCTCTCCAATGGGCTGCAGCTGTGAACAGGCTGCAGGCAAAGGCTCTGGGGTTAACCCTGTAATCCCTGGCTGACGGCCAAGGGGCCACTGCTGATACCATTCCCTATCTCCTCCGGGGGTGATCTTCCGCAATTTCCACAACACAACCCAGAAGTAATCGATAGTGACTTGGCGACGCCCTCGCCAATCACTTCTGCATCAGCATGCTGGGAAGAGGGCAATGCCAGGAGTCACTGCCCGGGTGGCAAAAGTTGATGCTATGCTTTTGCACAGAGGAGTGTGTAGAGGACCGCAGAAAGCCCCACCCCTTCCTGAATCCAACTGGGTCCCAATCCAGGGCTTGTAGCCTCCTCCTCTCTCTGAGGAGGCCCACGGGAAGTGAGGTCTTCAGCAGTCACTGCAAATTTTCTACCTGAGTCTGGCATTGCTGCTGCTGCTCATGGAGTCTCAGGGATGAAACACGGCAGGATGGTGTCATGGTTTGGGAGCTGGACTTAGACAGGAAAGATCCAGGTTCAAATCCCACTCAGCCATGAAGCCTCCTGGGTGACATTTGGCCAGTCACTATTCTCAGCCTCGCCCACCTCACAAGGTCGTTATTTATTTATTTATTTATTTGAAGAATTTATACCCTGCCTTTCCCATGCCAAAGCAAATGCCCAAGGCGGCTTACATGAGCAGGCTAGTCTAAACCACCATTTTTTTTCCAATGGTTTTTTTTTTACAAATCTACAGTATTCTTGTGATCTGCCAATCCTCAGGCCCAGATGTTGCCTTCCCAGTGTGGTTCTCTCCTTTGGCTGCCCGTCATCCAGCCTCAGCAGACAATCGCCAGTCAAGCCTGGAGAGGTCCTCAAGGTCGTATTCCGTTCTTTTGCCGGCTGGCCTCCTCACACACTCCATACCACTGCAACTCTCACTTGCGGTGAGCTAATCAGCTCCACAGCGACTCTGTTCTGCCACCACAGGTACTGCAGCTTGTCACAGCCTGGCATCCGTCTCCCATCCAAAAGCAAGCCACAGATTTTCCTGCTTAGCTTCAGGCAGTACCAGCAGCTCAACCATCAGTCCACACCACCTGCCCGTTAGGACAAAGGAGGAGAGACAAATGTACATCACCCTGAGCTCCTTGGAGGAAAGGGTGGTAGAAACATTTGAAAAAAACAAGCAAGCTAGATCTTCAGATTAAGCATCATAAGCTCCATAGTAGGAACAACTGGGAGAAGAAAATGCACGAATAAAAAAAAATCGTGGTTGATTTTGTTGCTGCTGCTATTGCATAGTCTTAGCAGAGTCAAGCTGGGGGAGAGTCACAATGTGCACCTCGAAACGTTCCATGACACCACCGGTAAGGGGAACAGGGTCGGCTCCTGCATTACTTGGAAGGGTTTGGGGACTTTGCAAGCAGGAGCCGAATAGCTTGCAGAAGGTGCAAAGATGCATTTGCTGGAAGATTTCCGGCTCGTTAAAGGCATTATTCAAAAATAACCTGCAGCTTCCTGTGTGATGTTGGCACTGCCCTCCCTACGTAGAGCATCCCTACAGCAGATGCCCAGGTGATGCTGCGATGGAGTTTGTCTTCCTTGGCGCCCCCTCCTGGAGGGGCAGAGCTCACCTCATCTCCTCCCAGAGCAGCTGAGGTCTGCAGCCAAAGGGACCCAGGGCAAGATCCCCCCTCCTTCATCAGTCCCACATCACCCCTTGTTTGAATCAAAGCAAAGAATTAGCCAGGGATTCTCCAGCCACTGCCGAGGTGTAATTCATTCCCGCCGCTGTCCACATGTCAGGTTTGATTTTAATTTCAGATAATGTCGCAGCCCGATTAGAGCGCTATCATAAGCGGAGGGAGACAGCCTAGACAGGCCCTTCCTGTCGGAGCAGCCTGTGACCCGCTTCCCATGCGTGCACTCTAACACAAGACCAGAAGAAAAGCTCTGCTGGATCGGGCGGGCATCCTATCTGGTCCTGGGGCCCACCAACCGAGAAGCTCACGTGCCCGAAATGGGCAGCAACCTCCTCTTACGCCATTGCTCCCCTGCAACTGCTATTCAGTGGGGTTTCGCTCTCAGCTGGGAGGCAGCGCACAGCTTTTCCCCCTACGAATTCCTTCAGTCCCCCTTTTTGAGCTGTCCAAGACAGTGGCCATCGCCGAGCCATGTGGCAAGGAGTTCCACAGGCCAATCACGAGCTGTGTAAAGAAGTACGGTATTTATTTCCCACAGATCTAAGTCCAGCTCCTGAACCAGCACACCAGCTTGGCTCTCATCGTTTGTCTGTTCTCAATCTCCCACCAATCTGGTTTCACTGGCTGACTCTTGGCTCTGATTGTGTGTGCGTGTGCGTGTGCGTGTGCGTGTATGTGCGCATGCGCTCGCAGGCTGGATCTGCTCCACTTAGCTGTGACTTGGTCCCAAAGTCCTGAGAAGACAAAATAGCTATTGATCTCTAGTCTATTCCTGGCTCTCCCAGAAAAAGTCATGACCAGCAGGTTGCCTGTCAGGTACGCTGCAGAAATCTATACTTGCGCACCCAAATTAGCACGACCTGGTTTCCACCATGCGCTGTGGGGTGCTGTACACCTTTTGGGAATGAGGTTGCGCCTTTCCCCTGACACAGCTGCGGCTCTCCGATTTCGCTGCTGGAGGTGGAGGGTGTGGAAGCCCAGAAGCCAGAGTTTGAGCTCTGCAGTGTATGAGTGGATCTACAGTGACCTCTGGGGAGTGCACATGTGTGTGCATGCATGTGCTTCCACCCTCTCCTCTGCAATGCTCACTAGGCTGGAACACCACCATTCTGCCTGCATGCTGCCTCCCAAAATCTACCTCCTAAACCAGCTGTTTCACCCTGCTCTATGGGTGACCTGGGAATCAGGACCCATGACGGGGGACAGGGTGCAGGGGAATAAATTGCATCTAGGCCCAGGGTCAAAAAGGGGGTCCAGGAGCCGAAGGAAGGGAGCCAGAAATGCCCTGGGATCTCAGAAAATGTTTGCTTACATTGACTGAACACGTGCATTTACGTTTTGTGTAAGCCGACATCGTTTCCTATACCTCAATTTGTAGGAATTATGATCCACTGAATGAAATTGATCCAGTGGAGAAGGGAAGCTGCCCCAAAGAAACTTTGTCCCCCCTGATAAAATTAGAGGCCGTGCTGGAAGTCAAACTGCACAACTGGGACACAACACCACTGTGCTGGGCCAGCAGGCCCTCTGCTCACTCCTCACCACGTCTGCTTCACGTTGAGAATTTCACCCAGGATTGATGGGTGTTTATTTGTTTCATCTGGCTTCATCCTTGCGTCCCTGTCGGCCTGATTTATATTTATAAGCCAGACATAGCGGAAAGGCATGCATGCATTTTAATTACACGCAGGGGACAAACGCCCTCCAGACTCTGTCCCTTGTCCCGGAGAGCTGGTGTTAGTTATTCTTTGCACACCAGGCGCCTAAATTCAGCCACTTAAATACATTCTAGAGCAGCAGCTCCCAAACTTTTGAGCACCTGGATGCACCACTTTTTAAAACGACATTCTATTCAGACCCAACTAGCTTTATGAGACTTTTTAAAGCTCTTTTTAAAGCTGATCTAGAAAGAAATTATTTATTTATTTACAAGTAATATTTTGTTTCTTTGCAAAAGTCTTTATCCATTTCTCATAATGAAGCAGCCCTAATGAATAGTTTCAAGGCTTGAGGGGCTTAGTGAATTGACCCACCCTTCACCTGCCACTCACTACCTGACATGGACAGAAATACTCGACCTTGCAAACTGCAGGAGCTCAGCTGTTTGAAAACTGCAGGAGCTGACTGCTTTGCAGGGCAGTTGGCAGCTATTTTGAATAGTCTCAGGGCTTGAGGCAATTAGTTAACTGATCTTCCGTCACCTGAATTTCTATTGCGGGCTCTGCAGGACCCACCAGAAATCAGATCATGACCCACCAAGTGGATTCCGACTCACAGTTTGAGAAACACAGTTCTAGACGTTTCTCAGGTGTGTCAATGAGCTTCGTCCCAACGACCCCCAGCTCAGGCACCTACGATGGCACCTTCTCCTCATTCCTGCTTCCATTTGCATGTTGTACTCAGTTGGCTTTTTGGCCCTGTGCGCAGGACATGCTAGCAGGATTGAAGGCATACCGATGCTCTTTGTTCAGTCGTTAAGTCGCACCCGACTCTTCGTGACCCCCTGGACCACAGCACGCCAGGCCTCCACTAGCTTCCGGACGTCGCCCAATTTCATGTCCATTGCTTCGGTGACACTGTCTAACCATCTCCTCCTCTGCCACCCCCTTCTCCTTTGGCCTTCGGTCTTTCCCAGCATGAGGGTCTTTTCTAAGGAGTCCTCTCTTCTCATGAGGTGGCCAAAGCATTTGAGCTTCAGCTTCAGCATCTGTCCTTCCAGGGAGTGACTTCCTGGAAGATGGACCGATGGGATCTCCTTGCAGTCCAGGGGACTCTCAAGAGTCTTCTCCAACACCATAATTCGAAAGCATCTATTCTTCGGCGCTCTGCCTTTCTTATGGTCCAGCTCTCACATCCATACATTGCTACTGGGAAAACCAGGGAGCGACTTCCTGGAGGATGGACTGATGGGATCTCCTTGCAGTCCAGGGGATTCTCGAGAGTCTTCTCCAATGCTCTAGGCTGGCGATTTTCAACCATTGTGCTGCAAATGGTGCTCAGGTGTGCTGAAGGAGCTTGGCTGGGAGGGTCACTTAATGGGGGATGTGAGCCCCCCCACCCCCACCGGCAGTGCACTGTGCCTTGTAAATCGCTCAAAAACTGATGATGCGCCTTGACAATTTTAGCGCCATTACAGTGTGCAGTGAGATGGAAAAAGGCTGAAAATGGCTGCTCTACACGTGCACTCCCCAGCCCCCCTGCTCTCTTTTAATTATTCCTTATATTTTTATACCACTCAGGGTTGTATATATAGCCCCACCCCTCCTTTTGCCCTCACAACAACCCTGCACAGTAGGTCAGGCTGAGAGAAAGTTGATTGTCCCAACCAAGGAGCTTCATGGCTGAGTGGGGACTTGAACCCAGATCTCCCAGGTCTGCGTCCAGCACCAGAACCACTACACCACCCTGGCTCTCTTTTATTCCCCTCTTCCTTCTGAATCCAGGAGCAGCAGCAAAGGGCAGTTCAACAGTGGAACAGACTGCCACTGGAGGGAGGTGGTGGATTCTCCCACAACGGAGACCTTCAAGCAGAGGCTTGACAGGCACCTGCTGGAGATGCTCTAGGAGGAAGGAGCTCTCCATGGTACTGAAATTGTACTTGTGATGCTCCAACACTCCCTGTGCCCCCAACCCCCTAGCTTGGGAGAAAGGCCGCACAGAAGGCTGAGAGAGGAGATGATAGCACTCTTCAAATATCTGACAGGCTGCCATAAGGAAGAAGGGACAAATCTCATCTGCCTTTGACAGTAGAACTAGAGCCAATGGGGACAAACTGCAAGAGAGGAGATTCCTGTTGGACATCAGGAAGAAATTCTGGGCGGTTTGACAGTGGAACAGATTGCCACTGGAGGGAGGTGGTGGCTTCTCCCTCACTGGAGACCTTCAAGCAGAGGCTCGACAGGCACCTGCTGGAGATGCTCTGAGAGGATTTCCCACTACAGGCATGGGGTTGGACTAGATGACCTTGTAGGTCCCTTCCAACTCTAGGATTCTGTGGAAGGCAAGAAGGGGAGCTGGGCAATGAGCTCCTATACTTCGCTTGGGGTGACGTCTTTTAGAAAGCCTTGCGGATAGGCCAGCCCTGCAGACAAGAGGACTTCCAACTACCATTCCCTCACCAAGATCTCGACACCTGCCCAGTGCTGCCCTCCCTTCTCTGTGGGTGCCGACGCTCCAGCCTCTGCCCGTCCTACGCCCCAATGTTCCAGCTCAGCACCCTGTTTCTGTCCCCCTCTTCCTTTTCCAATCCGGATTGTGGAAAAAGGAGGAGGAGCAGCAATGGGGGCAAGCAGGCAGGCCGAGACGTGCACCTCCCGCCCATCTGCTGCCTGAGGCAACTGTCTCAGTTGGCCTCATGGATGTCCATGCAGTGTGCAGGGCCCAGCAGACTGCCTGCCCCCCAACATCCCGGAGTCGTCACCGGTTCTGTTGCAAGGGGAGGCAGCAGAGACTAGGCCACAAACTAAAGTGGCTGATTGGACCATCTGTCTGGCACCAATTGGACAAGGCCACCCTCCAGTCCTAGGTACTATCCCCTGTGGCCAAGGCCCGCCCACCCTGGCCATGGGAATATCCTTGTTTCCCACCTGCCTGATCACCCCTGCAACAGCCCAGCTCCCCCGTCAGCTGTTGAATTCCAGCCAATTAGGCCACTATTAACTGAGCACTTCCCCATATAGCCTTGCACTAACTTAGAAGTAGCCCAGTGATGTCATGCAGGGGGAACGTGGGGGAACTCAGTTCCGCTAGTTAAAATTAGGGCTGACTCCACCCACTTCACTCTCCCTCCTCCCCCCTCCCAATTCCTCTGCAAAGAGCTTTTCTTCTTGGTTGGCCGGCACTCAGAGGGTTAAAGGGAGCGACTCCGGATTCCTGGGGGGGGGGGGCGAGGGCAGTGATGTCATTCAGGGGGAACGGACCAGAATGGGCATTCCGGATCCTAACGGGCTGCGTGGCTGGTTCCGGGTTCCCGACAAGTGCCAATCAAAAGTGAGTTCCTGTTCCTAAATCATTTGAATGCAGAGGCTTTTCTACAGGGATGGCAAAGCTCTAAGTTTTGCAAGAAGCCTTACCCTGTCATTTAAATCCCTCCTCTCCCTTGCTGCTGTAGCCAGTTAAGCAACGCCAAGATTGGCTAAAACGGTGCAGGAGAGAGTGATTTCCTCTGCAAGGTAAGCCTTCTTGCAAAACCTAGAGCTTTGCCATCCCTGTAGAAACGCCACTGTTTGAATGACACCACCGAAGTAGCCCCCTGACCCTCAACACCTTCCCACCACCCTGCCAGTACTCTCTTGTTTGTCTTGGAATAAAGAGTCTTACCCCCTCGGCCTTGGACTAGACCCGCTCCTTTCTCTGATCCAAGAGAACCTCCAGCCCAAGGCCAGAACCAGCAGCTGGCTTGGGTAAGAGCTGCTGAATTTGGGTCCCTCCCTCTCTCTCTCCCTGCCCTTGGGAGGCTGGAAGGACGGTGCAGCCAAAACAATAGCTAGCACCATTTCCAGCAGTCAGAGGAGCACAATGGTGTGAAAGCCGATGGAAACAACCGCAGTGACATAATGAGATCGAGGTTCTTAGCGGGAGGGTTTGTCCCCCCCCCCCGTGGGAAGGAGTGGCGGGAGCGGCCCGAAGTCACTGCCTTGCGTTGTTGCTTGTGAACTGCTTTGAAGCTCCCGATAGATTGAGAGGCGGGATAGGCACCAAATCAGGAGCATGCCCAATAAATAAGTGGAACGTCTCAACAAGCGGGCATGCGCCGATCCGTATCTCGGTCTCCGAGCCACGGTGCTGTGTTGCTCTCATTTAAATGCACAGCAACAGGAGCTCCCTAAAAAAGTGCCGGCAACTCCAGCGAGGAAAGCTGCAAGTGGCATTTGTTTGCGGCGATCACGGCCCCGTCACGTGTCACCCGCACGTCTCCAATACAAAAGCAACTTACGGCGGAGTTGATTAAAACAAGCCCTCCCTTGATCTTTAATCCAACGCGAACATTATTTGCTCTGTGCCTTGTTGGTATGAAGTTGTGTTGCACTCCCCACCCCCAGTGGAATCCGCTTTGCAGTCGTCGTTCCCCCCCCCCCGCCCCCCGTACTACAGCAGTGCCTCTGCTTGCTCGGCAGGCGTTCGGAAGCATTGATGTTTATCGTCTCCCAGAATTAATGTGCTGCCGAGTTCCTCTTTCATTACAGTGACATGGTATCAAAAGATGGAGGAAATCCATCCAACCAGCCGGGCACCGATAAAACCCCAGAAATTTGATTAAAAGAAGTTTAAAGAAAGGGGGGAAAATGCTAGCGTTTTGCAACTGATCTGGTTGCCACAGATAGCTGGGTTGGGAAGGAGAGCAGTCACCCCCCCTCCCCACTCCTTCTGTAGCTCTGTAAACAGAAAACTGTCTGGGCAGGCTTGCCCCAGGGAACACACACTGAGGGGGTGCCAACCTGAACCCCCAGCAGTGGACCTGAGGAGAAGAATTGGCCTTCCGAAGGCCTTAGAGAGGTAAAGGTAAATGTTTCCCCACGACCGAATGGTCTAGTCATGACCGACTGTAGGGGGCGGTACTCATCTCCGGTTCAAAGCCTGTAGAGCCGGCTTTTTTGTCCGAGGACAAGTTTCCGTGGTCATGTGGCCAGCATGACTCTACGCCGTAGCGCATGGAACGCCATTCCCTTCCCCCCAAAGTGGTCCCTATTTATCTATTTGCATTTAGGTGCTTTCGAACTGCTAGGTTGGCAGAAGCTGGGACAAGCGACAGGAGCTCACTCAGTCGTGCAGTCTTGAACTCCCAACCTTCCGGTCGGAAAGCCCAGCAGCAGCGGTTTAACCTGCAGCACCACCACGACCCTTGAGAGGTACTTCTGTTTTTTTGCTGAAAACTGGAAGTGCCTTTCTAAGGTCTTCTGGGGCTTCAGCGGGTGGTGGTGGTGGTGGTGGTGGTGTACTAAATCGTTTTTGCCCCCAGATGCAGATCCTATTCCACTCAAGCTTAGCTACTCCACTCAGGTGACCAGATGTCATAGCCCCAAAGGCAGACGTGGCACCCCAAAATGTAGGACATTGGGACATTCAAGAAGAATGCAAGATGTTACAAAATCTTCTACATATATAAAAAAGGGTGTGTGTGTGTGTGCCGTATAGGCTCCACAACGCCTGGACCGATCAACACCAAACTTGGTACGCAGACACCTTGCGGCCTGGCGACAAACGCTGCGGGGGCCTGAACGTGTGTGTGTGTGTGTGTGTGTGTGTGTGTGTGTGTGTGTACCTCAGCTGATATGTGGTGTCCTGAGGCAATCTATTATGATGTCATTGCTGATGTCACTCTGATTAGGACATGCAGAGTATAACCTGTCCAGCACCTGAAGTCTTTAAAGTGTTGAGCAGCTGCTGAACAGAAGTCCTGCGGAACAGATCTGGGATGTTGGGATCTGGGGTGTTGGGATCTGGGTGACACTCGCCATGCCGTTGGAGTCCAGGTTCGGGGGCCCCCTCAATGTGGGGGGTGAGAAAGGGTGCGAAACAAAACGTCCGCCATGCCCCGCTGGAACGCCTGGAACGATTGGCTGAGCTGATTGGTAATTTGGTAATTTCGTGTGCAACAGAATCTTGGGATAAATACCTACCCAGGCAACGCCGGGTACCAAAATGCTAGTACAAGCTAAAAACACTCATATGTATGGATGCTGGCTGGGGTGTCTTGTCCTTTAATGCAGCCCAACGAAAGAAGACGGGACAAATGCACAAACAAGTCGGGCAGGCAGTCCCTCTGGACTCTGGCATTCCCTCTCTGTCTTGAAATGTAGTTTAATTTTGAAATTTGCCCAGGACAGACAGGTACCCTGTTCCATTGGCTGTGGCTCCAATTTTGACCACATTAGGACATCCTCCTGATAGAGGCCCCAATCCTACGCAACTTTGCAGTGCAGCCACAATGCAGCCCAGAGGTAAGGGAACAAACATTTCCTTACACTGGGGAGGCCCCATGACTGCTCCCCCCACTGCAGGGTGTGGTGCATTAAGCCAATGTGAGCAATGTTATCTCATCGGGCCCCGTGCTTCAGGGGGCCCCGCACTAGCAGGGTGAGCATCTTGCCTGTGGCTGCAGCTGGGATCTCGATGGGCTGCAAGTCAGTGGGGTGAGCAGAGCAGCTTGACTCTCCCGCCTGCCTCTGCCTCTGAACAGCCCAAAATGGGCCACCGGGAAGCAGTTGGCAGGGATGTGATCTCACCACCAGCTACTTCCACATGCCATGCTTTGCACGTGGCACGAACAGAGCTCTTCTTGGTGAGTGGGGGCCCCACAGGGAGGGTTGGGGGCCCCACAGGAATGCCCCATATTGGGCCCCGCCGCAGCTAGAGCCGGCCCTGGTGCACACCCGGTTGGCATGACAGCACCAGCAGTGGAAAGTTGGATAGGACTGGGCCCTGAGAAACATCTCAAGCTACACCCTTTTCACCCATCCTCTAACTCACCAAGAGTTTACCATAGCTTTTCTCTTTTTGAACGCCCTTTCCCGGCCCTATCCTTCCTTCCCCATGGGCTCTATTTCTTTAGATTGTGCAGGCGGAACGTTGTCATTGTTCAGCTTTTGTTACAAACATGTATTAGTTTATCAATTAGAGGATTTGCATCCCACTTTCCCCCTCAGAGGGACCCCGGGTGGCTTAAAGTCAGGCTCAAAAGACAATTAAATAAGAAATTTAAAATTAAGGAGTTATTATCTGAGAGGTAGGGGAAGGGCTTTGGAGGAGGGGAAGAATGGCGGCAGCCCACTCCTTGGAGCCAAGAGGAAGAACACTGCAGGCTCTGTGAAGCAGGTGAATGTAATGCCAGAAACACCTGCTGGGTCTCGCTCTAGGCTGGCCAGTTTCCCCTTCAAACAGTCCTGTTGCAGCAGTGGAGCAAACACAACTGGGCCTCACCTTCTCAGCAAGCCAGGTCCAGTTGTCCACAAGCCAGTCCAAGGTCAGCAAGCCAAGTCAGTCCAGGTCCACGTTACGCCAAGCCAAATCAGAATCCAGAAAGCAGAGTCAGTCATCAGTTTGTCAAGCCAGTAAGTCAGTCCAGTCTCTCCTACTCCCACCAAAGTTTCTCCTACTACACACCCACACCTTCTCCTTCCTCCAGGTGCTCCTTATATCCTGGCTTTGAGCCTCTGAGTGGCTGCAGCTGTGCAGCCCAACCCCAGCTACCTCCCTGGTGTTGATCCTGTCTGGACTTAGCTCCCTGGTGTTGATCCTGTCTATACTTAGCCCAAGGGCAGTGATGTCATGCAGGGGGTACGCGGGGGTACGCAAGTACCGGTTTCTAGGATTACAGCTGGCCCCGCCCATTCGCCCGCCCACTCGTCAACTCCGCCCCCTGCAACGTTTGAATTTCCTGCATGTTTGAGTTTCCTGCACGTTCTCAGAGCCAGGCAGGCAGCGAGCGGAGCCTTTCCTTTCCTTGCCACTGAAAAATGAGTTGCTCTGGGGTTTTAACATGATGCCAGGCCTCCTTCACATGTTCTAGGGGTGCTGTGGAATACTGTTGCAACTGTTGGGTCAGTTGAAAATCATCTGAGGCCTCAAAAAGGGCTTTTTTCATGTCCCTTCCTGCCACAACATCACTTCCGGCTTATGACGTCACTTCCGGTGGGCAGGTCCCGACATGTGCCAATCAAAAGTGAGTACCTGTTCTTAAATCATTTAGATGACACCACTGATACCCACCTATCTGTGCTCACTTTTGATTGGTACTTGTTGGGAACCAGCCACGGAGACCGTTAGGATCCGGAACGCCCGTTCTGGTCCGTTCCCCCTGAATGACATCACTGCCTCCGCCCCCCTAGGAATCCGGAGTCGCTCCCTTTAACCCTCTGAGTGCCGGCCAACCAAGAAGAAAAGCTCTTTGCAGAGGAATTGGGAGGGGGGAGGAGGGAGAGTGAAGTGGGCGGAGTCAGCCCTAATTTTAACTAGTGGAACTGAGTTCCCTCGCGTTCCCCCTGCATGACATCACTGCCCTGGGGGCAGTCTAGGGGCTCCAGGCTCCCGGCTATCGCGAGAGCTGCCAGAACTGGAGGCTCTTGGCTGTAGCCCAGCCAGCACCCAAGAACGTTCGGAGCAGCACCTGCAAGGTGCCTCCACCAGAGAACACCCAGCGAGGCTAGATCTTGAAGAAGCCGTCTTTCACTCCCAAGCCAAGGATAATGGCGGTACACTCAGGCCCATGTGGAAATGCTCCTATTGATCGGGAATGAATAATTGCCCCCCCTCCCATCCTCGGTCTCGAAGGCTGTTGTGGTGAGCGCAACAGTGGAAGCACTAAGTGGGATTAATAACTACTTTTCATTACTTTTAATGCAAACTATTGATTTTAAAGTGTTGTAGGGGAGCGACAGTTTATTACAATGAGACGATAAAACAGACTATATGAAATAATTGAGAGTAATCTTTCGCCTTCTCCTGCGCGACACTGGGACATTATGTTCCGCGTGCGTCGAGACATTTATGGCAAAGTCTATCCAGACGATGGCAGCTTAAGCACTCTATAAAACAGCACTTTGGAGCCGGGGTATTATAAATAATATGCCATAAAGCTGGTAAATGGGGCTTTAATTTGATTCCATTATGTCACGGAATGACAAAGGGGGCGGGGGCAGAATGGCAGGGAGGAAGCGCAATGTCACACACTGCAGCTCGCCGGCGCATGGCTCGATGCCATTAGGAAGGTACGGCAGGGATGTGGGATGTTGGGTTGGACTCGGAGGCTTGCATCTCACCTAAGCCCAGGTGAGGAGGAAGAGAGAAAGAGCGAGCAAGAGAGACTGAGAGAGTGCAGCAACTCCTGATTTAATTCTGGCTATTGATTCTCTGTGAGCTACAGCAGCTATATTACAAAATTTGCATCTTATCTTTCGCCCATCATGGCCCGATGGCAACACACCTGCAATTCCCTCTCCAGGCCTGGACCACCTGATCCAGGTGCGCTTCATTTCAGCAAGCCGCGTGTACATGCCACAGAGAACGTTAATGCATCCTGTTACAATCACTGCTGCAATTGTGATGCGAGCGCTAGGTAGAAACACATCCCAGCCCCGGGTCTTTCAGAACACACACCAAATTCACTCCCCACTTTTTCTCGCTGTGAAGATCTGGGGAGGAAAATAGCTTGGCCAGGGGGTGGGGCCCCCTCCCTCCCTCCCTCCCCGGCAGGCACTGGGGCTGCTAGCTCCTTGCTGCTGTTTACTGCAGTTCCATTTGAATTGTAATTGTACTTTCATTTGAATTGTATATATTGATTTTGATGTGCTTCTTGCTTTGTTCTCCCCCCCCCTCCCCTAATGCAATCTACCTGGAGTGGCTCATCAGCATTGGAAAGCTGGAAGACATCTAGCTCACTTCTATCTATCGAAATAAAGCAATCAGGACATCTCTCTCTCCCTCTCTCCCCCTCTCTCTCGTGTACACACACACACACACACACACACATGCATGCACACACACACACACACACACACACACACACAGAGCGCAATCCTAACCTGAGCAGGAGCAGGCAATCTGGTTGGCCTATGCTGCATCTTACCTAGGGTAGGAGGCAGCTGGAGCTCACCATGGGGCAAAGCAGTGATGTCATGCAGGGGGAA
>JAJKFI010000144.1:1003585-1029415 GCA_029204185.1 Lerista edwardsae
ATTCCTCTGCAAAGAGCTTTTCTTCTTGGTTGGCCGGCACTCAGAGGGTTAAAGGGAGCGACTCCGGATTCCTAGGGGGGGGCAAAGGGACATTTGTCCCCTTACCCTGGGTAAGCGATCCTGACTGGGCCACCCTGCCCATAGGGCCACCCTCCCTCCCCCTTCCCCGTTCCACTCCAGCCCTCCTGCATTCCCCCTGCCCTCCAAAGCCCTAGCTTGACCAGGACTGGACAGCTTAACTGTTGCCGTCTGCAGCTTGGCTGGGTCGGTGCGAGTCCCAATCGGAGCCCTCTGGATGCAATCGGAAAGTCACTTCTGGTTTACTTCCGGGGTCGTGAAAGTGACTTCCTGTTGCTTCCAGAGGCCTGATGAGCCCCACTGCCAGAGAGGGAGGTGGGTCGTGGTTGGGGGCATGTTTGAGAACCTCTGGTTTAGAGCCTTTACCCACAAGGACTTATCTCTTCCTTGTTACTGTGGCTTTTCCAACAAACAAAAAAGACAAAAAGAGCAAACAAAAATGTTTGCTCTTTATAACAAACAATGCACTGTATTCCTTTTTCTCCTTTGTGGTTATGGTGAATGTTGCTTTGCATGCAGAACGACCCCCAAGTTTCATTCCTGGCAGCAGAGGCAGATCTAAGGGAGGGCAAAGCTCTAAGTCTTGCAAGAAGCCTTACCTTGCAGTGGCAATCACTCCTCTCCTGCACCGTTTTAGCCAATCCTCACAGGGAAGAGCAACATCTTGGTGTTGCTTACTGGCTACAGCAGCAAGGGAGAGGAGGGATTGACATGACAGGGTAAGGCCCCTTGCAACACTTAGAGCTTTGCCCTCCCTGTAGAAATGCCTCTGCCTGGCAGCATCACCAGGTAGGGCTGGAGAAGTACCTGGTTTGAAATTCTTTCAGTGCCTGAAATCTTGGAGAATTGCTGCCACCTGTACCTGGAAACCTAGGGAGATGCTGTCAGTGTGCATGTGTGTGTGTGTGGGCTGCTTTCAGTGCTGATAATAATGAGATATATAAACCAGGGGTTTGATTCAGTACAAGGCAACTTCTTTTGTTTACATAACGCACATACACCCCAACCCATTGTTCATGTGATTCCTCTGTGCAATTGTAGCCCTTGTTGCATTTTCCTTCGGTGTCCTCTGCAAGAGTGGAGGCAATGAAATGGCAGCCAGTGACATTTACAAGCCTGCTCTGTTTGTGAATGTGTGTGAAATAAATACAACGGGCCACCCCGGAAGCTCCCCGGGGGAACTGACACCGAGCTCCGGCAAAGAGTTGGAAAGGTCCATCTGAAATCCACAGAGGGACTCCTTTGGTTTGTGTTCTGTGTATCATTCTTTCCTAATTTATTTTAAGACTGCACAAGCTTTCTTGCAGCAGTTTCCAAGTGGCCAAAAAATAACATCAAGGGCGCAATCCTAACCTGGAGTTAGGCCGGCACAGTTAGGCCAGCAAAGTTTGGCCGGCACAAGGGCCACCGTAAAGCGAGTTTGGACCACTCTTGGAGTCCGGGAGGACGGTGCACCTCTCTGACTCCAAGGAAGGGGGACAAGTCCTACCCATTGTCACCATACGGATTTACAAACTTGAATCCACTTCATAATATCTTCAGAAGAGGACATTGTCCACATGCAGACAATGCGCAGAGGCACAATTTTAATAGCAGCATTTTGAGTGTGTGTGTCCTCCCACATGCATGAGATTTGTTCACAATGTTCAAAGAGTGGGGGCAAAGGTTAACCCTCTCTCCCTGTACCAATCAATCAATCAATCAATCAATCAATCAATCAATCACTAGTATTTATATACCGCTTTTCAACACAAAGTTCACAAAGCGGTTTACAGGCAAATAATAACATTAAAGTTAAATGGCTCCCTGTCCCAAAAGGGCTCACTATCTAAAAGAATGGAAAACACCACCAGCAACAGCCACGAGAAAGACACTACGCTGGGGTGAAGAGGGACAATTGTTCTCCCCCTGCTAAATATAAGAGGACACCACTTGAAAAAGTGCCTCTTGCCTAGATGGCAGGGGTTAGCAGGACTGTACCACAGTCCCCAAAGCCATCTTCCTTCCCTGAACCTGATTTTGTAGGTGCCATCTCTTACCCATTAGACCACTGGCTTGTCTGCCTTGGTTTTGTTAGCACGCCTTGGCTGTAGCATGTCCTCATAATTTCCTGCAAAGGCTGCCAGGGATTGAGCGGGAGACCTTCTGCATGCAAAACTCAGCTACAAAACTCAGCCCCCTTCCATAATCTCTCAAGCCCACCCCCTCACTCCCCCTGCAGCTGAATTCTCCATTCAAGGGATCACCCATAGCTGTTCAAAAACAACATCTTTTTCTGAAATCCCAGACTCTTCAAGGCTAAACCAGGGTGATAGACTTCTTCAATGTAACCAGACAAAATATAATATATAATGTAATCGGAAAGGAGAAAATGGACAATTGGTGGACTTTCAATGGGTCCCCGGAATGGTAATGCCTTTCCTCTGTTTCAGAATCAGGGCTTGGCAGGCGGTATTGTGGGCAGGAAGGAGAAAAATCAGCACCTTGGTCAGCGGCAAGTGGAAACCAATGCCCTGGATCAAGGTGTTTTGCTACAGTCCCCATCTAGAACCTACTAAGGCGATGGTTCAAAAACTGTGGGTTTGGGCCCACCAGTAGGTCACAAGCCAATTTTTGGTGGGTCGTGAAAAGTTCTTCAAACTTAAAAAGCCAACAACTTTGCAAGCACCCTTGCCTGATTGGCAGAGGAAAATTGTTAGCTGGAATGCTATATGTAAGGTCTCCTAGGAGGAAAGGTTGGGGGAACTTGGTATGTTTAGCTTGGAGAAGAGAAGAGAGAGGGAATATGCTGGCGCTCTTCAAATACCTAAAGGGCTGTCAGAAGGAGGGGCAAATTTGTTCTCATCTGCCTCTGACAGTAGAACAAGGTCCAATAGGTACAAACTGCAAGAGAGGAGACTCCGGCTGGACATCAGGAAGAATTTCTTGACAATCAGGGCGGTTCAACAGTGGAACAGATTGCCACGGGAGGGAGGTGGTAGATTCTCCTTCACTGGAGACCTTCAAGCAGAGGCTTGACAAGCACCTGTTGGAGATGCTCTAGGGGGATTTCCTGCTCCAGGCAGGGGGTTGGACTAGATGACCTTGTGGGTCCCTTCCAACTCTGATGCAATTTCGAGAGCAGAGGACCACCAGTATTATTATCTATTAATTATTAATAAATACATAAATACTTCTTCTTAGACCTCTTTTTTTGTGGTCTCCTGGGTCGTGATAGATTGCCATTTTAAAAAGTGGCTCCTGTTCTAAAACATTTAGGAAGTACTGTGCCAAGGGCTCAGTTACTACTGCAAAGATGTGAGCGGTCTCAGCCCTGTTCCTCTGAAACAACCCTGTCCTTTACTGAAGAGGCCACCTCCTGAGCCGGAGATGTGAGCTCCAACAAGGGTGTGATGTCTTCTTGTTTGCACATGTCATAAGAGAAAATGTCACAGGAACCAGGCGCAGTGTGTCTAATGGAAAGTGGATGAGGCATCAATGCGCTCTTCAAATATTGAAACTGTCGCGAAAGAAGGGGAATTGTTCTGATTTATTCTTCATATTTCTATCCTGCCCTTTCACCAAGGAGCTTTGGGTCAGCCCCTCCCCATGTGAGCTTCACAACAACCCTGTAAGGTCAGGACCCGAGGAGGAGGAGGAGAGAGGGAATGAAGGGAAATAGGTGATCAAGGCATTTCTATCAGACTGCGTCTGATAGAAATGACACTGAGTCACTTAAGTGACTTAGTCTAAGTGACACTAAGACACTTAGGTGACACTAAGTCTCTTGGAGATTGTAAACCACAGAGTTTACGAACATAAGAACATAAGTAGAGCCCTGCTGGATCAGGCCAAAGGTCCCTCTAGTCCAGCTTCCTGCATCTCACAGTGACACACCAGGTGCCTCAGGGAGCACAGGAGACAACAAGATGCCTGCACCCTGTTGCCACTCCCTTGTATCAGGCTTTCTGAGGTAAATTTCAGAGGTAAAATTCTGAGGTAAATAATAACTTACAACCCAATCTGGGCCTTAAGAACATAAGAAGAGCCCCACTGGATCAGGCCAAAGGCCTATCTAGTCCAGCTTCCTGCATCTCACAGTGGCCCACCAGATGCCTCAGGGAGCACACAAGACCACAAGATGCCTGCATCCTGCTGCCACTCCCTTGCACCTGGCATTCTGAGGTAGCCTAACTCTAAAGTTAAAAACTAAAAACTAAGATCATGGCAACCACTCCCATCACTTCCTGGCAAATAGAAGGGGAAGAAATGGAAGCAGTGACAGACTTTACTTTCCTGGGCTCCAAGATCACCACAGACGGTGACTGCAGACATGAAATTAAAAGACGTTTACTTCTTGGGAGGAAAGCTATGGAGAACCTAGACAACTTAATAAAAAGTCAAGACATCACCCTGCCAACAAAGGTTTGCCTAGTCAAAGCGATGGTTTTCCCAGTAGCAATGTATGGCTGTGAGAGCTGGACCATACGAAAGGCAGAGTGCCGAAGAATAGATGCTTTTGAATTATGGTGTTGGAGAAGACTCTTGAGAGTCCCCTGGACTGCAAGGAGATCCCATCGGTCAATCCTCCAGGAAGTCAAGCCTGATTGCTCCCTGGAAGGACAAATCCTGAAGCTGAAGCTCAAGTACTTTGGCCACCTCATGAGAAGAGAGGACTCTTGAGAAAAGACCCTCATGCTGGGAAAGATGGAGAAGGGGGCCAAAGGAGAAGGGGGTGGCAGAGGATGAGATGGTTAGACAGTGTCACCGAAGCGATGAGCATGAAATTGGGCGAACTCCGGAAGCTAGTGGAGGACAGGGAGGCCTGGCGTGCTGTGGTCCAGGGGGTCACGAAGAGTTGGACATGACTTAGCGACTGAACAACAACTCTAAAGTAAGGAGGTTGCACAACCCATCATGGCCTATAGCCCACGATGGACTTTTCCTCCAGAAATCTGTCCAATCCCCTTTTAAAGGCACCTAGGCCAGAGGCCGCCACCACCTCCTGTGGCAAGGAGTTCCGCAGATTAACTAAGACTTGAAATTAAATCAAAGTTTGAAAGAAGCAAGGGAAGATGTGACCTGCTGGTTTTCCAGGGAGTTGTTTGAGGGAGCAGGAGGAAGCTTTTGGAGCTGAAGACTGAAGGCCACGAGAGAGAAAGATATGGATGGATATCTTGAATACCCCTTATTCGGAATTCCGAAATATGATATAATAATATGAAATATTCCAAAATACAGACATTTTTTGAGTGTCAACATGACTTTTTTTCTTTTTTGCCTTTTCTTTTTTTTCTTTTCCTCAGTTACCTGCTACCTTGCAGTCAGTGGTCATGTGAATTTAAGCAGGCTTGCTTTGATCGGCCTCACTAAAAAAAAAGGTTGCTTCGGATGAAAAGGGGAGGTGGATGATGTGGTGATGGGACTCTCTTTCTGGGGCTTCAGGGTCAAAAAGCCTGCAGCATTGCCATAGCAACCAGACAAGGAGCTGGGAAGGGACCACACACATAAGGGGCAATTTTGCACCAGTGGACAGAACACAGAGCATCACACAAGCAAAAAGAACTGGGAATTCTTTGAGTTGAGTTCTCAGATGGCCTTCCTCTCTCCATCCCAACCGATGCTCATGGTTGCCCCTATTAGCAACCAAGGATTCCTCACTCTTCCTTTGTGTCCGATTCTGAAACCTTTCAAATCATGGATGCACAGCATGGTGAATCTCCAAAGAGCATTTCAGATTTGCTTGACTGCATATTTTATTGGCCAACATTCCGCAAAATTGTGTGTCAGCAACTATGCTGGCCTCTTCCCGTAACCATCTCTCTTTAAGTCAGAACAACCTCCCGCATCTCCTCGCTTTTCACCACAGGGTCGAACCCTCTCAGTGCCTGGCATCTGGCTTGGTTTCCTTTGCATTCATTAATGTCGCCCCAAACCTTCTCTTCAGTCAAGAAACATTTGGGCAGCTGCCTCAGCCTGTCTGACTTTAATCCTACTATAAAAAATACTCATATACCAGTTTGCATTCTAAGTGGCTCTCTTAAAATCAATATCACACAATTAAAAGGGTGATGTTTTTAGCCGCCAATGTTATGCAGCTGCAAAAATGGCAAATACGATTCTTGGATACATTTGCTCTGGCATTGACAGGAGTTATTGGATTTGCTCTGTAATTCACTATGTAAACCTTTTGCTTGAAAGTTGGTTAATACTAACCAAGTAATAATAATAGGTTCACTGGAATCTTTGCAAACAGCACAATTCACACCAACATTCTCAGGATCCCAACCCTGATAAAATCTCTGAAAAATTAAAAAAGCAATTTTTTTTGGGGGGGAATTTCAAATTACAGACAGATAAACATCATTTAGAGGGATGTGGTGGCTCAGCGAGTTAATCCGCTGTTGCTGGGCTTTCAACCGCAAGGTTGGGAGTTCGAGACTGCGTGATGGAGTGAGCTCCCGTTGCTTGTCCCAGCTCCTGCCAACCTAGCAGTTCAAAAGCACCTAAAAAATGCAAGTAGATAAATAGGGACCACTTCGGTGGGAAGGGAACGGCGTTCCGTGCACTACGGCGTAGAGTCATGCTGACCACATGATCGGACAAAAACGTCGGCTCTACAGGCTTTGAAATGGAGATGAGCACCGCCCCCTACAGTCGGTCACGACTAGACCATTCGGTCGTGGGGAAACCTTTACCTTTAAACATCTAAAATGCAATATGCCGGACATAGTTGACAAAAAGAAAAATCTAATTTGCATCATTGATTGATGGATTCCTTTGGATCCCATGGGGGTGCCATGGGAAAGCTATGCAAGAGTTTCCCCAAGGCCCCCCAGCAACCCATCACCAGCATCGATAGCCATGCAAGGATCAGTAACCAGGTTGCTTGTGGAACAGAATAATCCTGCCTTTGTTTTCCTGAAGGAAAGATGACTTGAATGCAGAAGAGACACCAACAAAAGCCACAACAACAGACACAGAAAGGTACATCTTATGCAAAAAAGATGCTGAGAACTGCTTCTCACACAGCCTCTGTTATGAGCGATCAAAAATGTCTGGCACATTGCTTTAAAGTGACATTGAGTTTTTAATCTTCATGCTTCTTTCTGTAAGTGCTTTGGCCAGAAATGAAAGATTCAGGAAGTCAAGTTTCAAAAGTTATTCTCCTCTTTGCTCTTTTTTTTTTTTTTTTAAAAAACGCAAAATGCAACAAGAACAACAAGCTGAAACACAAAGAAACACAAAATGCAACAAGTACAACAAGCTGAAACACAAAGGAGACTGACATGAAATGGACTGAAAATGATAAAACGGCAAGTTTAAAAAAGCAAAAGGAAAACAAACATAAAGGAAGCCGAGCCAGTTCCCCATCAGCAATTTTCTACATGTTCAATTGTGCCACATCTGGCCGGTATAAACAATATCACTTTCTATAGACTTTGCTGAAAAATTCAGCTGACAAGAAGAGTAAAAGGAGGCCACTTGCTCCTTCATGGTTGACCCCAAAGCATGGCCACGCTTGCCTGTATGAATACCTGAGCCAGCATCTAAACGTGTGAGCCTCCATATGCCTACTCTGAAGTAAGCCCCACTGAGGTCAAGTGCAGTGGATTCAAATGTTTTAGACCGGGACCCACTTTTTAGAATAGCACTTGTGTTGGGACCTACCGGAAGTTATGTCATCAGCCTGGGAGTGATGTCATAGCCAGAAGTGACATCATCAAACAGGATGATGTTGTTCTTGTGACATAATCAAATGACACTCCTGGAATGCAAACTGACATTCCTGGACTGCAGCAAAGGCACAACCATGAAACATCCCTGACAGAAAGCAAGACTGGGACAAAACATAATGCAAAAGCACTGAACTAAAAACAATATATATATATATATATATATTTAAACCCTCACTTGAAAATTCAAACCGTTAACACTCACAAAAGGAATATAGCAGGAGTAAGGTCTGCAGCTTCCAAGATGGCTGTTCCCAGCTTTCCTCAACCCACCTGGCATGAAGTCACAGCCCACCTGACATCAAGTCGCGACCCACCAAGTGGGTCACGACCCACAGTTTGAATAACACTGTTGCAGTGCAACAGATTAGCAGCATTCCAAACCAGACCAGCTAACCTGAGGACCATTTCCAGAATCTAGTTGGATTTCCAACTCAGTTTGAAGCTATTCTCATAGATTTTTTTTGGTCCCCTGTTGGATGTTGGACCATTTCTGGAGAGCCTGCTAACATCTCCAGGATCACTTCCAAGCTTCATCTGGAGATTGATGCCGATTCATCCCAATCCTAGGGGATCTGCAGTCCTCAACTGTGCTCCATCTAGGCCAGCCATTTTCAACCACTGGGCTGTGGCACATCAGTGTACTGCAAATGGTCCGCACAGGTGTGCTGTGGGAATTTGGGGCAGGGTCCGTAGGGCCATTGAGGGATGTGAGCACCATCAGCATGGTGTGCCTTGTGTCAATTGTCAAAAAGCTGATGACGTACTTTGACAATTCCAGCAACTTGCCCATGTGCCATGAGATGACAAAGGTTGAAGATCTCTGATCGAAGCCCAGGAGTGTTCAGTCCCCAAGATACAAAGCATGCACATCACCTTTTGTTCCAAAAACTGGAAAGATCCATGCAGTTGCCCCACACCAGTCTTCGCCTCTTGACGTCTTCTGGGCCTGCCTCCGGCACAGGAATAAGTAACAACTATGCTTTAGCAGCCTTCGTGAATAGTCTCAAGGCTTATGCTTAGTTATGAATAGTCTCAAGGCTTAGTTATATCACCCAGCCTTCACTTGATCCCACTATTCATTGATGGACTTGGAAAAAATACACATGGGGGGAGGGGAAAGACACTCAAACATTTATCTCTCTGGGCAAACAGCCTTGCAAACTGCAGGAGCTCAGCCCTTTGCAGGGCAGGTAGCTGTGATCTGATTTTGGAATAGGCTCAGGGCTTGAGACACTTAGTTATCTGGCCTTTCCATCGCCCATGTTTTCACTGCTCTGCAGAACTCACCAGAAACTGGGTCCTGGCCCACCGTTTTACAAATGCGGTCAAAAACGAATCAGGCCAGGAAGATCGCTCTTCTTCCGGCCCATCTGCGGATCAGCACAGCTTCATCAACTCTCCAAGGCCACTCTCTTAAGAGAAACTTCTTGCACAGGATTTGCAGCAAGCACGTATTATTCTGTTTTCAGAAATATAGTCTTGTCTGCCGGTTTTTTCTTTGGCATCTTCAAGTGTCTGGATATTAAAGTACCCTGTGCTTAGACTGGAAAATTGCCCTGTGTGCTCTACACTTCTGGGTCTATTTATTTGATTGAATGTGTTTTTCTAGCTGGGGCATCTCCCTTGGGGTGGATGAGCGCATGCCTCATCTCGGAAAACGTCCTAGTGGCACTGCAATAATAGTAATATATGTAAAAAGACACAGCCGTTGTAGGGCTTCACCTCTTTGTCACACCAAAGAGTGACAAACAATTGCGACTCAGTGCCTGGTTAGGAAGATTTTAATTTTATAGCCATACCTCTCTGATCTATCTATCTAGTTGCAAGGGGCCATCTGTTTGTCACAATGTAAACAACTGTACATCAGTCCCTGGTTATGCAGATATTAATGTCATAGTTGGACCTATTTATCTCAGAGGTTCCCAAAAATTTTAGCACTGGGACCCACTTTTTAAAAATGGTTCTTCATTGGGACCCACCTCATTTTACATTACAAAAAAAGCTCCACTTTACCAGCTGCTCAAGCCTGTGTCCTTTTAACCTTCATCTTTTTTACTATGTTTGGAGGGAGCATTTTTTTTTTTTACTATTTTATCCTTTTTACTATGGCAGTGGTATTCAAACTTTTTAGACCGGGGTCCACTTTTTAGAATGGCACTTGCGTTGGGACCCACCAGAAGTGATGTCAATAACCTGGAAGTAATGTTGTGGCAGGAAGTGACATCATCCAGCAGGAAGTGCTGTCATTGCAACACAATAAAATGACACTCCTGAAATGCCAACTGGCATTCTTGGACTGCAGCAATTGTGCAACCAGGAAACACCCCTGACAGAAAGCAAGATGAGGACAAACTATGATGCAAAAGCACTGAACTAAATTTAAGAAACAACAACACAATCACTTGAAAAGTCAAACGGTTAACACTCACAAAAGGAATATAGCAAGAGTCAGGTCTGCAGCTTCCAAGATGGCTGCTCCCAGCTTTCCATGACCCACCGGACATCAGTTCACGACCCACCAAGTGGGTCCTGGCCCACAGTTTGAACAACACCGTACTATGCGCCTTCCGGAGCATTTGCTGAGCTGCATGTACACCAGATCAGGACCATTCAGGCTGCGCTGTGCTCCTCTCAGCCTGCCCTTCGAAATGGACCAGTGCACACTTGCCTGCTCACAAGTAAGCACACACAAGTGCCGCTCCCTTTTGGGCTTCCATAGGGCTTGATACATCTTCTCTCTGCTGCTGAACTGCAAAGTGATGCCTCGGCAGAAGCGGTGCTGCCGAAAGGGTGGCCCACATAACCGGAGGCTTTGCTAGGGGGGATCACAGCACAGTAGCCAATGCTAGGGCGTTGCAAGAGGTCGCTCCCTCAAGCCTCCCAGTCTATTGAAGGATCCAGCAGCCTCAGAGATAGGCAAGGGGGAGGGGGTTCCTTCACCCTCTGGTCCTCCTCCCTTCCAGCAGCCTTGCTTAGGTTCACTGGCTGGCCAGCATCCTCCCTCGGGTAAATAATTTTTTATTTCTTTTTAGTTACGGGAAAGGAACAATAATCATACATGGGTGAGGGCAGTGGTGTCATCTAAATTATTTAAGAACAGGTACTCACTTTTGATTCGCCCGCCCACTCATTGACTCCGCCCTCTGCAACGTTTGAATTTCCTGCACGTTTGAGTTGCCTGCATGTTCTCAGAGCCAGGCAGGCAGGCAGCAAGTGGAGCCTTTCCTTTGCTTGCCACTGAAAAATGAGTTGCTCTGGGGTTTTAACACGATGCCAGGCCTCCTTCACATGTTCTAGGGGTGCTGTGGAATACTGTTGCAACTGTTGGGTCAGTTTAAAATCATCTGAGGCCTCAAAAAGGGCTTTTTTCATGTCCCTTCCTGCCACGACCTCACTTCCGGCTTATGACGTCACTTCCGGTGGGCGGGTCCCGACACGTGCCAATCAAAAGTGAGTACCTGTTCTTAAATCATTTAGATGACACCGCTGCTCACTACCCTCCCTTCTCTGGCAATTACAGACTAGGGCTTTTTCTCACTTGGTCCTGGACTGGCCCGACTGCGATCGAGGGGGAAGGGGTGGGGCTGCCTGCCCTTGCTGCTGTCAGCTGCGGCAGTGCCTGGTGCTGGGCTGTGATGCAGGGCCTGCCACCCAAGCCTTCATCCTTCCAGCAGCTGAAGCCTGGGTGCAAGATCCTGCTGGGCCCGGCCTGCCCTCCTTGTGGCCCAACCTGCCACTGGGGCAGGGATGCCCTGGGCTGTTGCATCAGTGGTGTCAAGCATAAATATCTGGATCCCAAATGTATGGTTCAAAAAAAAGGTTTATTGCCATATTTGCAAATATGGGCGGCAAGCAAGTACCAAAACAGAACAAGCTGCGTACCACACCTTGCACAAAATGGGTGCAACAATTTACACTACTGAGGCGGAGTTTCTTACTGTATCTTCATTGGTTATTCCCAGCCACCTGCTAACACTCATGCAGAGTAATTTACTTCCCCCTCCCTTGCTCATGCTTTTACCCAGGATGCATAGGGATGGCTATTACACTGACTCAATGCAAGTTTCACCCAAGGTTACAGCTGTACCTCTGCTCTGAGAACTTTCTTCCATGTATCAGTTTAGGAATTCGCACCGCCCTCCTCTTTTACCAGTCAGGCCTTGCCTGGGCCTGAAACCCCATTAACCACTTCTTTCTCTCTAGAGAGACACAGTAGGCCTTATAGTTTAGTGTTGGAGTTCAAAATTCCCATGGGTTTGTACATCTATCGATTCATATCTTACAGTGGCGTCTCTACAGGGAGGGCAGAGCTCTAAGTGTTGCAAGGAGCCTTATCCTGTCATGCAAACCCCGCCTCTCCCTTGCTGCTGTAGCCAGTAAGCAACGCCAAGATGTTGCTGTTCCCTCTGAGGATTGGCTACAACGGTGCAGGAGAGGAGTGATTTCCACTGCAAGGTAAGGCTCCTTGCAAAACTTAGAGCTCTGCCCTCCCTGTAGAGACGGCACTGGCTGCCACCCCCATGGGAAAGCCTGCTGGCCACCTTGGGCATGCTAGGGGAGCGGAGCCTCGGGCCAGATCCCAGACAGGGGTCATTTGCAAGGAAACTACTTATCCCTGCCACCAGTGCACCTCAGAATCAAGGGCGGTGGATTTCACCTACACAGGCAGCCATGGCTGCAATCCTATGCAGGCTTTCCTGGGAGTCAATGTGCAAAGGATTGTACTGCAAGTCCTCACGCAAATGGTGTTCTTGGGATACTGGGTTATTTGTGCGTCTCAAAAACTGCAATTTCTGAGCCTGCGTTGGCTCTACTTATTCCCTGAGATTGGAGTAAGAGGATGCCGCTTCTCCCCAGGGCGGTTTTCTCAGCGCAACTCTATTTTCTTTAAAGATTAATGGCATTGCCACATCGTTTCCCCCTGCTGTCCATACAGGGAAGATTTCCAGATAGGCTGAAAACTATCTATCTTGCAGTTTATTGAAAGACAACTGCGGGAATCTTATATTGCTGGATCACAACATCCCTACCGATTAGCAAAAGGAGAGCAGCAGCTTCTGATCAGAGGAGCTGCAAAAAGAAAAAGCTATATGCGTCCAGTACATTTTAAAATTCAGTCTTGTGTGGCTTCTTGCCACTCTTTCCCGCACTTTAATTCATCAGCTGCTGCAGTTCTTTTGCTTTGATTCTTCCAGGTTAGTCCCAGTGGCAGTCCCACCCAATCAGGGATCCCATCGTGAACACATCCAGGGCATAGCCAATCAAGATTTGGCTAGGTGATGGGATGGAAGGCAAGTGAACAACTATGCTGAAAAACACCCAGAACAGGCAGGCAGTTTTTCTGTATGTGAAAAATGCTTTTGAAAAACAGAGCCCTCCTACTTTAGTTCTAATTCCATGTAACTCAGCAGAGAGCAGCTTTATATATTCAAATCAAACAGCCAATGTAGCTTTTGAGCCATGGTATGATCCAATTTCTGCAAACATGCCTTCGGTCGCTGTGGCCCTGGTTTTTGCAGGATTGGAACTGCATTGCCCTAGTCGAGTTTCTTCCCCTCCAATGACTGTATCTCCCTGGCGTCTTTCCCAGCCTAGAAAGAAGCAGGTGCTATAAAGAGAACATTGGTGCTAGTCCTGTCCTCTCCCCCCCCCCCCATGAAGTCAATGGGGTTGCTGTAGCATGACGGGAAGGAGAATGGGGCGTGCTTTATGTGCAGGAGAAAATAAATGACACAACACATCAAGTACGAACTGGATCAGGCCAAATGCACTCTGTGAGTCACAATGAAAAAATTACCACTGTAATTTTCTTATCACCTGCTCAGTGAACCTGTAGGGGTCAGAAATGGACTGTAAAAGAGCAACCGAGGTGAGGGATGTTTGCTTAGGTGTTTGCTTAAGTGTTCGGTTCCCATTGATGCTGCATTCTCAGTAGCTTGTTAGAAGACACACCTGAGGTCATCTAGTCATTTTGGAGTCAGAGCAGCCAGCACACAGAGGTGCGCCATCCTCCCTGACTCAGAGTGGTCCAAACACGCTTTATGGTGGCCCTTGTGCTGGTCAAACTGTGCCGGCCTAACTCCAAGTGAGGATTGCACTCATAATCCTACCCTTCACTAGAATTCACAATTAGAATGCACAGGAAATTTTTATTCATACCAATGACTTTGACCTGAGTTAATCCAGTATACAATTTGTAACCAAACTCCGAGGTGTAGTGGTGTTCTGCCAAATCTCATCCTGCAACAGAGAACTTAAAGTTAGGTTCTGCCAAATTCCCTGCTGGGCCTCCCCAAGGGCCTTAATGCCCACAACAGGCTAACTAGTCCCCCGAGCAGCCTCAGAGATAGGCAAGAGGGAGGGGGTCAGTCACCCACTGGGCCTCCTCTCTTCCAGCAGCTTTTGTTTGGGATCACTGGCTGGTCAGCCTCCTCCAGACTGTCCTCATCACTGGCTTTGCTCAAGATACCCCACCACCAAACAATAGGCAGTCAGCTTGTCCCAGCTACAACTGCCTCCTCCACTGGTGGTTCCAGAGGCGTGGCAGCCAAACAACTGTTCCCCACAGTCAGCTTACCTTAGGCAGTCCTTCCTCTAACCAGTTCCTCAATCCTTCAGGCAGTCAGGCAGCACTCCATCAGTCCAGCAATGCTTCCCAGGTACCATCCTCTAGTACCTACCAAGCTCCTTACCAAGGTACCATCCTCCAGTACCTATGCAGCTTCCCTTACTAGCACCTTCCCAGGTCCCATCCCAGACCTTCCCAGCTCCTCTTCTCCATCTCCCCTCCCAGCTTTATACCTAGGCCAATATACTGAGGCCAGTCAGTGGGCAGGCTTTAATTCATCAGCCACGCCCCTCTGCACCTGTGCGAGGCTTGCAAATACCTTCTGGGATTAACCCTATAATCCCTGGTTTACCTGGGACAAGGGGCCATTGCTGATACCACTCCCTATCCTCGGGGTGGCTCCTGCCTTTTCCAATACAAGTGGTTTTGTTTTTTTTTTGGTTTTTTTTGACGTGGTGACCTGTTTTGGAACAACCCCATTGAAGAAGGCAACAGGGGTTATCCAGACCTTGTTGCTGGTTGTGGAGGGGGCCCCATAACAGTTCAGGCCTCAAGGCCCCCAAAATGTAGGTCTCCCACTGTCTGCGACAGACCTGCCCGTTTGTTATGGTTCCTCTCCAGACTGGCAAATTCTACTCTCTCGCTATCACAACCTTTCAGTCGGGGCTCCTGCAGCAAACTAACTTCTCTCCTGCCTTTTGATGGTCTACAGAGTTGCTAGCCAGTCATTACTAGCCTCGGACAAGATTTTAATGAGGCCAGAGGTCCCTGGATGAAATAAGCATGAGGTCTCAGTCCCTTCTAAATGACGGCTAATGAAAAATATATGCTTTCTCTCCGGTGTGTCGTCTCATTTCCACAACTCACAAATTACCTCTGTTAATGCAGGTGCACTGTGCTCCTCTATGACTTCAGACAGTGAACTTTTGAGTCTTTGTCACATCATCCGGCACTGAGTAATTCTATTCCAGAAGTCTGACATTTCCATTTGGGGAGGGGTGGGTGGAGAAATAAAGAGAGACAGAGGTTGATTAAAATTCAACAGGCTTGGCGCGAGCGTTAGGCTTTTAAAGGTCAGAGAATCCAGGGGATGATCAACTGTAAAATAATTCAACATTTAGAGAGGTGAGAGAGGCGGGGTGTGGTGGAGAAGAGGGAAATGGGTGCAGATCTTTCCCCAAGCCGGATCCGAACGGCAGGACTGTAATTGCAGGTGATGCAATTATAATCTCACCAGCAGAGAAGTTTAGATTCTTGGAGGGTGTGAAGAAATCTCTGAAGGCAGGATGGGATGTTCTCATCTTCCATGAAACATCCACTAAAATTGAACGTAGAGAGACATAGAATGGATAAAACAAAAGGAAATGCTTTTTTACCTAGTGGGTAATTAACCTGCGGAACTCCTTGCCACAGGAGGTGGTGATGGCATCTGACCTAGGTGCCTTTAAAAATGGCATTGGACAGATTTCTGGAGGAAAAGTCCATTGTGGGCTATAGGCCATGATGGGTTGTGCAACCTCCTCACGTTAGTAGTATGCTACTTCAGAATGCCAGGTGCAAGGGGGTGGAAGCAGGATGCAGGCATCCTGTTGTCTTGTGTGTTCCCTGAGGCATCTGGTGGGCCACTGTGAGACACAGGAAGCTGAACTAGATGTAATGGGCCTTTGGCCTAATCTAGCAGGGCTCGTTCTTATGTTCTCATCTTGGTAGCAGAGAGCAGATGTCCCTTATTGCCTTGCTATTTTTTTTTTTTTTTTACTATTCTGGACTACATGGTCCAGAAAAAACTCTTGCATGGGACGGGCTGTATCTCAGTGCATTCTTGAATACAGAAGGTCGCATGTCCCTTGGAGGCATCTCCACATCAGACTGGAAAAGACCCCTGAAGACTTGCTGCCAGTCAGCTCAGACAATACTGAACCAGAGGGACTAGTGTCTTGACATAGCAGGAAGAAGCTTCCTATGAGATCTCTCTTCAAATACCTGAAGGGCTGTCCTATGGAAAAAGGAACTTGTTCTCAACTGCCTCTGAGAGTGGAACTAAATCCAATGGGTACAAACTGCAGGACAGGAGATTCCAGCTGGACACCAGGAAGAAATTCTGGACAGTCTCGGCAGTGGAACAGATTTCCAAGGGAGGTGGTGGATTCTCCTTTCCAGGAGATCTTTAGCTAGACAGGCACCTGCTGGAGATGCTCTAGGAGGGTTTCCTGCTATCGGAAGGGGGTTGGACTAGATGACCTTGTGAGTCCCTTCTAAATCTGAACCACTTCCCTCCTTTCCTCCCTCCTCCCAGAACTACCCCTGCACCAGCTGAGTATGGTTGGCGCAAGGGCAACTCTCTGCTCTCTGGGGCAGATGGTACTCTTAGCATTGACCGGAGCGCTCTAGTTCTGTATCGGAAACTGCGGAAGATCACCCCAAGGAGGCAGTGAATGGTGCCAGCAGTGACCCTTGGTGTAAGTAGTTGCAGGATCTACCCCAGGGGAGTAGTAGAGGCTGGGCTGCACAGGTAGTTCCCTTAGGCAGTGATGTCATGCAGGGGGAACTTGGGGGAACTCAGTTCCACTAGTTAAAATTAGGGCTGACTCCGCCCACTTCACTCTCCCTCCTCCCCCCTCCCAATTCCTCTGCAAAGAGCTTTTCTTCTTGGTTGGCCGGCACTCAGAGGGTTAAAGGGAGCGACTCCGGATTCCTAGGGGGGCAAAAGGAGCTCCTGAAGGAAGGGAAGTTGTGGGTGCATAGTAGGAGAGATTTGGCATGAGAGGAGCTGGAGAGAACTGACAAGCCTGCACGAACTATTGACTACGAGCTTGGATAACAGACTGGCTTACAGACTTCTCTTGGCACCTGACCTTCGGACTGGCTTACGGACTTGATTTGGCTTATCGACCCTCGTACCGGCTCCTGGACTGCTGGACTCTGATTCTGGCTTGGGCTTTTGGCTTCCACCTACTGTGGACTGGTGCGATTGCGGCCACTGAACAGGCAAACCGAGAAGGTGAGCCCTAGGTGTGTTTGCTCCACTGCCGCACCAAAGCTGTTTAAAGGGGAAACTACCCAGCCTAAAGTGGACAGCAGGGGGGCCCGGCAGGAGTCTCTGGCGCAACAAGTGCCGACGCAGGGGTGCTGATCGGCGCTAGTGACATAGCGCTGACACCACATTGGGTGAAGGATTGCGCCCGGTGAGGTTAGAAGCCTGAGCAGGGCTGGCCTTAAGAGCTGCAGGATGCGCTTGCTTCGGCAGCACATATACTAATATGGGAACGGTACAGAAAAGAGCTGCAGGACAAAACAGCGAGAAGAGGCAGTGCAGGAAGAGATCAAGAACATCACCTTGATAAGACAGTGCCACCATTGGGCTGGATCCAACCCCTCTCCTGCATAGTATCTGAAAGGTTGCCGCAACCAGTGGTGTCATCCTGGCGGAACGGCCCGGTATGCCGTTCCGCCAGTTCTGCGGAGAGTCCCGGGCCGCGCCGCCTCTCCCGAGGACGGGCGAGCTGCTCCTGGGCCCACCCGCCCTCCCTCGCGTCCCGAATTGCTCTGAAATGGAGCGATTCGAGGCGCTGTGAGGCACAGGGAGGCGTGGCTGCCCTCCGCCGTAGGGGCGGAGGGCTGCCAATCATCTGGGCGTTCCGGTTCCTGGCGCGCCCGGATGAGGTCTCTGGCCGCAACCCTTGAAATGAGGCTTCGCAACCCCATTGGAGGCTTGACCCACAGGTTGAAGAACACTGCCTTGGGGGATGTAAGAGTCTGTTTCAGGACTGCTGGACCCAGACAGTCGCCTGCTTCCAACAGCGAGATTCCTGCTGATCAAGAGCTAAAACCAATGGCTGGGACCCGTTTTGTTGTATGGGGAAAGGTTAAAACCAGTGATGTCATGCAGGGGGTACGCGGGGGTACACACGTACCGGTTTCTAGGATTACAGCTGGCCCCGCCCATTCGCCCGCCCACTCGTCAACTCCGCCCTCTGCAACATTTGAATTTCCTGCATGTTCTCAGAGGCAGGCAGGCAGGCAGCGAGCGGAGCCTTTCCTTTCCTTGCCACTGAAAAATGAGCTGCTCTGGGGTTTTAACATGATGCCAGGCCTCCTTCACATGTTCTGGGGGTGCTGTGGAATACTGTTGCCACTGTTGGGTCAGTTGAAAATCATCTGAGGCCTCAAAAAGGGCTTTTTTCATGTCCCTTCCTGCCACGACATCACTTCCGGCTTATGACATCACTTCCGGTGGGCGGGTCCCGACACGTGCCAATCAAAAGTGAGTACCTGTTCTTAAATCATTTAGATGACACCACTGGTTAAAACATGGGCCCTGTCCCACAGCTGTGGTGGTACAGTCTTTCCACGGGGTACCGCAGGGCCCTTCCATTCAGGACTTCCGCAGCAAAGGACCAGTGGTGTTGGGAAGCCACCAGAACTCCAACCAGGCCTTGGAGAACTGAGCAGATGGTGCCACGCTGACATCTTCTTCCCACTCCCGTCCACCCGCTGGGACCCTCTGAGTCTGGATGGAAACGGCCGTGGCGCAGGCCGAACCTGGCACAACACCAGCGTAGGAAATGGCTGTCGATGCAGTGCCGGGAAGGAGCCTTGCACGGACTGCTGCTGGTCCTCCTCGCCGCGAGGCCGCCGTTGGCAAGAGCTCAGCCTTCAATCAGGGGTGCCGGGGGGAGCGCGGGGCGTCAGAGAAACCCTAGGAGATGCCTGCTTTGAAAGCAGAGACAAAGCAATCAGTGGCAGGACTTCAAGGGGACGGAGGCGGCGCCACCGGGGAAGGCGTCCTTCAGAAGAGCCGGCTTGTTTTGCGCTCTGGAGTTGTCATGGCAGCAGGCTGAAAGGCCTCCTAGCTGAAGGGAAGACTTCTGGACTGGATGGACATTTGGGGGGGAAACCCCTGGCCAACCTGCCTCTGGTGTACATCAGAACAACAGAGGAGACCAAAGGCCCACAGACGTGCGCCTGACTCCGAGAGTGGTCCAAGCGTGCTTTACGGTGTCCCTTGTGCTGGCCAAACTGTGCCGGCGTAACTCCAGGTTAGGATTGCGCCCTCAATTCAGGAGGAGCCAGCCCCTCGCATTTCTGGCTCCTGCGCCCCCAGGAAGGATTGCATAGAAGGGGCATCACAAGGTAATCCAGAAGACCATTTCAAAGCACAAATAAAAAGGGCCGGTTGTTGGAGGAAGCAAATCTCCACTTGGTTGGGGATGCAATCCTAACCTGGAGTTAGGCCAGCACAGTTAGGCCAGCAAAGTTTGGCTGGCACAAGGAACACTGTAAAGTATGTTTGGACCAAACTCACAGACATGCACCATCCTCCCTGACTCCGAGAGTGGTCCAAACACGTTTTGCAGTGGCCCTTGTCCCAGGCAAACTTTGCTGGCCTAACTGTGCCGGCCAAACTCCAGGTTAGGACTGCGAGGGAAATGGGGGAGCAAAGATCTTGGAGAAGAGCTGGGGGTGGGACTAGGAGGACTTTGAAACTAAGGACAAGGAATGTGTTCTGGAACTGAAAGTAAACAACAAACTAGGGGGTGATGCAGTCTGCACCTACAGACAGAGGTGAAGGGTTTGGGCAGCAGCCAATAGAACCCCCAAATTTTCCTATAGTCAAGGTTAGGCGTCATGGCATCTCTCCTTCGATGGTCACTTGGAATCCAAAAGACTCAGGGTGCAATTCTAAACCTGGAGTTAGACCAGCACTGTTAGGCCAGCACAGTTTGGCTGGCACAAGTGACACCGTAAAGTATGTTTGGACCACTCTTGGAGTCAGAGAGACGAGCACACAGACGTGCAACATCCTCCCTGACTCTGAGAGTGGTCCAAACGTGCTTTATGGTGGCCCTTGTGCCGGCCAAACTTTGCTGGCCTGACTGTGCCGGCCTAACTCCAGGTTAGGATTGTGATCCAAATCAGATAATTTTATTTCCAAGATTTCTACTGCATCCGTCTTCAGCTTACCAAAGCTCAATGCACTGCAGAGGTCTCAGTGAGCAGCAAAGTCCCAGGGCATGTGACCTCGAGGCTACGGATCAATCTTCCCTGGAACGGAGAATTTTTTCCTCTTTTCAGTGCTCCAACAAATCTCTTTCTCAGCTGGGCTGTTCGAAGTTCTCTTTAGAGAAACATTTCTGACCAGTTGTGGATGCGTACTGGTAATTTGTTATGTTGCTTGGGTCCCTCTTGCTTTTATTGATTTTACGATTGTGGTTTTAATTAGAGTTTATTTGCCATTTCTGCAGTATTAATTGCCTTCTTTGCTGCTTCAGTGTTTAATTGAGTCTTTTTAATACCAGCCATTTTACACTATACATGCTCCAGTATGTCCCTATTTTTCATTCCAGCCCTGTTAACTCTCTCTCTCTCTCTCTCTCTCTCTCTCTCTCTCTCTCTCTCTCTTACTTTGCCCTCTTTGTTTTTGCCTCGGGAGATCAATCAATCAATCAATCAATCAGCGGTATTTATATACCGCTTTTCAACACAAAGTTCACAGAGTGGTTTACAGGCAAATAATAATAAAGTTAAATGGCTCCCTGTCTCAAAAGGACTCCCAATCTAAAAACAATGCAGACCACCCCCAGCAACAGCCACTAGAAAAGACACTGCGCCATGGTAGATAGGGACAATTACTCTCCCCCTGCTGAATATAAGAGGAACATCACTTGAAAAAGTGCCTCTTACCCAGTTAGCAGAGAGATGTTAGGAACAAGCAGAGACAAGTTAGGAACACAAAGCTACTTCCTCCTGAGTCCAGTCTGTGGTTTATCTAGTTCAGTACGGTCTGCACAAACTGGTAGCAGCTCTCCATGATTTCAGGCAGGGACATTCCCAAGGCCAACTGAAGAGGGCATGGAAAGAGCCTAAGGTCTTCTGCACATAGTCACTAGGGTTTGTGTCACTTGGTATGAGAGCTCATTGCATCACCCTCATGATGGACTGCCTCATGTATCAGACCAGATCGCACAAATTACACGATCGCAAGCACATCCTAAATGCTGTGGCATCACTAGGGCTAACATAACACCCCCTCCCCCAATTAACTAGCCACCCAATTAACAGGTCGTCCAGCAAATCAATAACCAACAAAAAACCAGTGGCCACGTTGATGAGCCCCATCCTATGTGTGTCTACTCAGAAGTAACTTCCATTAAAGTCTATGGGGCTTATACCCTGGTAAGTTTGGACAGGACTGCAGCCCCAACTGAATAAGAGTTTTATTATTTGCTCTGTTATTACCTCTGATACATGGAAATGAGAGTTGACTCATCCTGGGGTCAATGGGCAACTTTCACAATGGAGAGAGGTGAAAAGCAGAGCGCCCCAATGATCTGCCTTGGGGCTGGTGCTTCTCAACTTGTTCATAAAGATGTGAAGGCCAATTCCATGCTTGGGGTAATTAAAAAAGGGGTTGAGGATAAGACAGCCAATATTATCATGCTGTTGTACAAATAAATGTTAAGGTCACATCTAGAGTATTGCGGACAGTTCTGGTCACCACATTTTGACCTGGAAACAGGCATAAGTAGTGAGGTGGCCAAGTTTGCGGATGACACAAACAGGGCTGGGGCACCTCCCTTATGAAGAAAGACTGCAGTGTTTGGGGCTCTTCAGACTAGAAAAAAGGCACCGGGGGGGGGCACCTGAGACATTCAAAATTATGCACAGGAAGGACAGAGTAGATTGAGGGATGTTCTTTTCCCTCTCTCACAATACCAGAACCAGGGGACATCCACTCAAATTGAGCGTTGGGAGAGTTAAAACAGATAAAATACTTTTTTACCCAGCGGGTAGTTAAGCTATGGAATTCCTTGCCGCAGGAGGTGGTGATGGCATCTGGCCTTGATGCCTTTAAAAGGGGACTGGACAGATTTCTGGAGGAAAAGTCCATCATGGGCTATAGGCCATGATGGGTGGTGCAACCTCCGTACGTTAATAGTAGGCTACTTCAGCATGCCAGGTGCAAGGGAGTGGCCACAGGATGCAGGCATCTTGTGGTCTCGTGTGCTCCCTGAGGCACCTGGTGGGCATGCTGGACTAGATGGGCCTTTGGCCTGATCTAGTGGGGCTCTTCTTATGTTCTTAAGGCCCAGATTAAGGCTCTTCTTTGAATGCCATTAAAGGTTTTGTATTTGTATTTGTATTAAGGCTCTTCTTATGTTCTTATCCTAATGAGTCAGCAGGTTCCCTGCTGTGTCATAATCACACCTTATTGGCTCTCAGAACAAACAGTCTCATTCGTCTATTTATTGGTTCCGTGCTGTGTCATAACAGCAGCTCATTGGCTCTTGGAACAATCAGTCTTAACAATGAGTTAAGCAAATCCATTTTTTTGTTCCATAAGGCAGTTGTGTTTTCCTTTTTCTGGTTTTGGCTATATACTTTTAACAGCATGCAGGTATTTCAACACAGTTGGTTTCATTGCATTCTGCATTAAATTCCACATCGAGGGGATTATATAACATGATAGTAGCATTTGAAAATGCCAAGATTTTTACCATTTGGGCCAGTTGTGGTGTCACTCCATGAAGTCTGCACCCCCTAGTAATGCCACTGTCTGTATGCAATTTAGGTGCTCCGCAATGGAACTAGGGACCTTCCTCATTAATGAATGTAGTTGTCAATATCGTTGTTATAATATATTATAGCTTGAATTTAGCCAAGGAGATGGACAAATGAATATCCGGATCAGGTCCAGAGCACGGAACGTTCATGCACGGAAAGATAGCAAGGCCTTCTCAGCTTGCACCTGACATTTCTTTCCAATGAGAGAGAGCCCTTTTGTTCTGCCGCGCGCCCTGGACTGACATTTAAGGCCCAGAGCAGAGGCTGGAAATAATGGCTTTTTGCTGAGCTCCTTGCTAATCACAAGCTGCATTCACATTTGAAAATGAGTTCTGCTTAGAAGTATTGATTTTTTTTCTTTTGCCTTTTACTGTTCTTCATTTCATGCACTTGGCCATGATGTTTAACCTTCCAGGGCTGTGGCTCAGCCATCAGGGCTGAAGTGCCCCCTCCTCTCCTCAATGTGCAAATTAATTATGCAGAAAACAAAGGGGAGCGGGGGGGGGGGGTCTGAGCCTCTGCAGAGGCTGTCAGGATGCTGAAACAGGAAGGGAGGCAAGCATCGTAACCGCAATAGTGGTTGCAATAGATTGCACGCGATTGCAAACACTAAAGGGTCACATAGGGGTTAGGGGACTTTGGAACGGGAGTCCTGGAATTTCTGAGGCGCTGCCTTAGGCTGCAATCCTAAAACACTTTCCTGGGAGTAAAAAGGTAAAGGTTTCCCCTTTACCGAATGGTCTAGTCGTGACCAACTGTAGGGGGTGGTGCTCAGCTCCGTTTCTAAGCCTGTAGAGCCGGCGTTTTTGTCCCAGGACAAGCTTCCGTGGTCACGTGGCCAGCATGACAATACGCCGTAGTTCACGGAATGTCGTTCCCTTCCCACCTAAGTGGTCCCTATTTATCTACTCGCACTAAGGTGCTTTCAAACTGCTAGGTTGGCAGGAGCTGGGACAAGCGACGGGAGCTCACTCCGTCGCGCAGTCTCGAACTCCCAACCTTGCGGTCGAAAGCCCAGCAACAGCGGATTAATTTGCTGTGCCACCACGTCCCTTTCCTGGGAGTAAGCTCCACTTAATACAGTGGGACTTACTTCTGAGTAGACAAGCCTAGGATTGTCCTCTTACTCTGTAGCAGTGGTGTTCCTGGGGGGGGCAAAATGCTAAGTTTTGCAGGAGCCTGAGCTCCTGCATAAAGCAGCCCTTCCCCCTGGTCATCACAGCCGTTTGGGGCTTGGAGAGGAAAGCTCTCCAAGCTATTATTGGCTGTGAAGATGAGGGGGGCGTGGGACCACTTAAAGTAGGAGCTGAGGATCCTTCAAAACTTAGCATTTTGTCCCCCTCTAGGAGCACCACTGCTCTGTAGGAAGTTATGTACCCACTGAGGTTGTGACCATAAGAGTGCAAGCACCCGCTTTCTCAGTGTCCAACCAGATCCAACCAGCAATGGGCATTTCCCTCTCCTGCTATCGTCTCTTTCCAGGGCTGACCAAAGGCTTCCTGATGCCCGACCCAGCATGCCAAGTGCTGCCCCCTTCTCTGCTGCTGTGTCAGCCTCTGCCTCTCCTACTTTTCAGTGCTCAGCCCTCCCCTCCCCTCCGCACTTCCTGTTTGTCCCCTTCATCCAGTGATGTCATGCAGGGGGTACGCGGGGGTACGCGAGTACCGGTTTCTAGGATTACAGCTGGCCCCGCCCATTCGCCCGCCCACTCGTCGACTCCGCCCTCTGCAACGTTTGAATTTCCTGCATGTTTGAGTTGCCTGCATGTTCTCAGAGCCAGGCAGGCAGGCAGGCAGCGAGCGGAGCCTTTCCTTGCCTTGCCACTGAAAAATGAGTTGCTCTGGGGTCTTAACATGATGCCAGGCCTCCTTCACATGTTCTGGGGTGCTGTGGAATACTGTTGCAACTGTTGGGTCAGTTTAAAATAGTCTGAGGCCTCAAAAAGGGCTTTTTTCATGTCACTTCCTGCCACGACCTCACTTCTGGCTTATGACGTCACTTCTGGTGGGCGGGTCCCAACACGTGCCAATCAAAAGTGAGTACCTGTTCTTAAATCATTTAGATGACACCACTGCCCTCATCCTGTCCCAATCCAAGGCATGGAAGGAAAAGAAACAGTGAAGGTAAGTAGGTGGAAAGAGATGAGCACCTCACCAGTACGCTGCCTGATGCAGCTGCTTCAGTTGGCCACTCAGATGAGCCGGACCTGTCCAGGGACAATCCTGAGGTAGATGGTCATGGCTCAGAGCTGTTACTCTGAGTCATGGCCATCCAGACCTCTCATGGATGGGCTGGCCGTGCTCCCCCCACCCCACCCCCATCACTGGTACCCATACAGCCTCTGATGCCGGTGGTAGCGTAGAGCCATCAGAACTAGCATCTGTTGACAAAGGTGCCTATGAATTTGTCTGCTGCACTCCTTATATGGGCAGAAGATTTAGCCGAGAGGGTTAATGCCTCCGTTTGCCCGAAGACAACAGCTGAAGATCCGAAGGTCGTGAGCTCGAGACTTACCGGAAGTCTCTGTGAGCGGCAGACCTTGCAAACTGCGGCTGATTAAAAGCTGAGTTCCAGCTGCCTCGTGGGAGGAGGAGTGTGCTGAAGTCAGCTGTGTCTCTGGTGGGAGCAGGGAAGCCTCTTATCAGCCAGCAGAAGACAGACGAGTGGCTAAGAAAGAAGGCTAAATCCAGAAAGAAAGATCTGTATGAGTGTTGTTCTTGAAAGATAGAACATTTCTGTAAATTGTAAAAGCCTTCGGTTTTGTGAATAAAAGTGCCTATGTAAACTGCCTTGAGTTACAGTCATTAGAGAAATCTAGTGATCTTAAGAAAGGCGGTATATAAATACAAGTATTATTATTATTATTATTATTATTATTATTATTATTATTATTATTATTAT
>JAJKFI010000144.1:1030785-1051528 GCA_029204185.1 Lerista edwardsae
TCAATCAATCAATCAATCAATCAATCAATCAATCAATCAATCAATCACTAGTATTTATATACCGCTTTTCAACACAAAGTTCACAAAGCGGTTTACAGGCAAAGAACAACATTAAAGTTAACTGGCTCCCTGTCCCAAAAGGGCTCACAATCTAAAAGAATGGAGAACACCACCAGCAACAGCCACGAGAAAGACACTGTGCTGGGGTGAAGAGGGACAATTGCTTTCCCCCTGCTAAATATAAGAGGACACCACTTGAAAAAGTGCCTCTTGCCCAGTTAGCAGGGGTTGTTGTTGACCCTGACTGGCAGCAAAGGTTCGCATAGTCAAAGCGATGGTTTTCCCAGTAGCAATGTATGGATGTGAGAGCTGGACCATACGAAAGGCAGAGTGCCGAAGAACAGATGCTTTCGAATTATGGTGTTGGAGAAGACCATTGAGAGTCCCCTGGACTGCAAGGAGATCCAATCGGGCAATCCTCCAGGAAGTCAAGCCTGATTGCTCCCTGGAAGGACAAATCTTGAAGCTGGAGCTCCAATACTTTGGCCACCTCAGGAGAAGAGAGGACTCTCTAGAAAAGACCCTCACACTAGGAAAGATCGAAGGCAAAACGAGAAGGGGGCGGCAGAGGAGGAGATGGTTAGACAGTGTCACCGAAGCGATGAACATGAAATTGGGCGAACTCCGGAAGCTAGTGGAGGACAGGGAGGCCTGGCGTGCTGTGGTCCAGGGGGTCGCGAAGAGTCGGAAACGACTTAGCAACAACAACAAAACAAGAGATGCTGTGCTCAGGTGGGGTATTCTGAAACTAGCCCATCTCTGTGCATTTGGAACGAGAGGGCAAGACAGCCTGAGTTCTGGCCACGTTTCCAATCTCTCTGACGCAAAACCATCCCTGCCTGTTGCCAGCCTTGCCGCCCGCCTGCCCTTCACCTCTCCTCCGCTCTCTCCGCCCTCTTCCCTTGACTGATTCCCCTCCAAACCACGACACGACTCGTCACACCAGCGGTGTCATTACCCACCGTGCTAATGGCAAAATAATGACTCGCTGCCTCATTCTTGCCGCCAGGTCTGCCTGATGCGCAGATGTCTCCTTCGGTACCCAGGCTACTGATGCTCAAGAGATCGAGTCCCCTGGATGACAGACTTTCACCGACGAGTGGCTGCGATTTCCGCTCCCCTCCCCAGCGCACTCTTCGCACTTCCTTTAATGAGCTGGAACCACCACGGAAGGACACTGCTAGGGCAGCCAGTTCCTGACAGCGGACTCAGACTTTCAGGGTTAGTTTTTTTCAGTTTAGTTTATTACGGTCTTAGACCAGTACAAGATGCGTCAGCTCAATTACACAAAATGTAATCCTTAAATATAATCTTATGTACATAAATGCGTCACAAGTGCACAAAACAAGCATATGAACAAAGAAGCCAGGATCCAAGACAAACTCAAGATTACACATAGAAGGCACAGTAAAAAGGGGCAAGAAAATGGAAAAAGGACTCTACAACATCCGTAAGATATAGGGAATAGTGACCACAAGGAAAAAAAAAGGGGAACTTATTGTACCTTCTTTGGGACACTTGAAAAGGGTCCGCGTTAAATCTGGGTTACAAGGCAACCAGCATTCCTTGAGGTCAATTCAAAAAAGAGATTAGACAAAAATCAACCAACAGAGAGGGTTGGCTGAGAAGTGGCAAGTATAGGACTCAATGCCCACAGGATCACTGGGATGACTATCTAAGGGCCAGATTCCAAAAAGATCAGGGTTAGTTCGACCCTCCAGCATCGAAAAGGGGACAGACGTCTAATACCCTGGTTTTTGCACACCTCTTCACTATCGCACATCACTGACAGTTGTTCACCCCCTGTGGTATACAGGTGTATCTTAGTATCCGCGGATTCAGCACCTGGTTATCCGCGGTTTTGAGGTTACCGGGGACAAATTTTTAAAAGCTAGGGAAAGAAAGAAAAAAATAGCTAATTTTAGAGGGCTGCAGGGAGTCGAGCCTTCCTGGTTGTGCGAGCCTCCTGCTTTCAGTGGCATTCCTGGAGGGGAGTCACAGTGCTAAGTTTTTTTCAGGATCCTGATGCGCCATGTAAAGCCACCCTCCCCCTCCCCTTCAAAGGCAAATTCTCAGAACAATCCTATGATTGTTCTGGCCTAGAATCAGTGATGTCATGCAGGGGGAACACGGGGGAACTCAGTTCCACTAGTTAAAATTAGGGCTGACTCCGCCCACTTCACTCTCCCCCCTCCCCCCCTCCCAATTCCTCTGCAAAGAGCTTTTCTTCTTGGTTGGCCAGCACTCAGAGGGTTAAAGGGAGCGACTCCGGATTCCTAGGGGGGCAAATGGAATGGAAGATCAATCCAGTGGGGTTCGTGGCTTGGTGAAGATTTAGAACTGGGTCTTGCTTGCTGTATTCCAAACACATAAGAGCGTAGGAACAGCCGAACTGGATCAGGCCAAGGACCCATCGCACAGTAGCCCACCAGCTGCCTCAAGGAGGACACACAACAACCAGTATCTCACGGTCACTTCCCTGCATCTAGCATTCTGAGGTAGCCTATTTACCCTTGCAGAAATCTACCAAACATACCATCCCTCCCTTGCCAGTCTGGGGCCTCGCTAGTCTGTGGTGGGTGACAAAACCGCCATCCACGACCCATTTGGATGACAGAAAAAAAATTCCTATCCAGCCCCTCATGGTGAGCAACCAGCTAATCTCAGACTGTACCTACCCATCATAGCTGGTAACCTGTGATGGAGTTATCCTCCATCAATCAGTCCAATCCCCTTTTAAAGGCATCTAGGCCAGATCACATCCTGTGGCAAGGAGTTCCACAGGTTAATTACATGCTGGGTCAAGGATCGTTTTCTTTGACCTGTTCTAACCTCAGCTTCACACTGATTCAACAAGCCAGATGGGGGGGGCTTAGATAGACTTCAGCGTTTAGGGACATTTAGCATCAAACACGAACAAATTCAATAAGAAGAGCTGCTTACATCCAGAAGTATTTAGTTATTCGTAATGAACGCCTTCCTGCAATAAACAAACAGCTCATGTGAGAAGGATGGATTTACAGATGATTTTCTGCAGGTTACATGAAGGTTGATTATAATTGAAAATTAATTACAAACACCTTGAACTAAGTGACTGGTGTGTGTGTGTGTGTGTGTGTGTGTGTGGGCACACCAGTTATTTTGCTATTTATCATTTTAGCTGCAGACATCTTTTTTGTTTGCCAGCGATTTGTGTAAAGGTTATTTAAGAAAAGCAGCATAGAAAACTATTGGGCAAATACGTAAAAATAACTTACACGTATGTACATAATGCGTGCTAAGAATCAAGAAGGTTAATAGCAAACTGCGAGGGGGGAGCTGAGGGGACAGGCGACGCAAAATAGTCGGTGCCATAATTAAGGCTGAAAATGCAAATGACTGCAGGTCGTTTTCTCAGGCGTTCAGTCTTAATGTTGCGTTGTGCGCTGTTATGACAACAGGGAGAAAAGAAGGTCAAGAAAGAAGAGCTCTCTTTAGACAAACTCCACAGGCTTTTGGAAGAAGCTGCTTTATATGGAAAGAGACCCTTGATCCATGCGGTTCAAAGTTGCAGCAGCTCTCAAATGGGGTAGTCCTGCTTTCTGCACGGAAAGAATGCTTGCACTTACCTATGACCCTTCGTAAGGACAGAAGAAAATCATAGAATCCTAGAGTTGAAAGGGACCTACAAGGTCATCTAGTCCAACCCCCTGCCTGTAGCAGGAAATCCTCCTAGAGCATCTCCAGCAGGTGCCTGTCACGCCTCTGCTTGAAGGTGTCCAGTGAGGGAGAATCTACCACCTCCCTCTAGTGGCAATCTGTTCCACTGTCGAACTGACCTGATCGTCAAGAAATTCTTCCTGGTGTCCCGCCGGCATCTCCTCTTTTGCAGTTTGTCCCCAGTGGACCCAGTTCTACTGTCAAAGGCAGATGAGAACAGATTTGTCCCTTCTTCCTTATGACGGCCCTTCAGGTATTTGAAGAGTGCCATCATATCCCCTCTCAGCCTTCTCTTCTCCAAGCTAAACACACCAGATTTGCTCAACCTTTCCCTGCAGGGCTTGTTCTCCAGCCCTCTGATCATCCTCATTGCCCAGCTGGAGTGAACCGCTTCATCCAGCAACCCTGTTTCTCACACCGACTAAATGCTGGCTACTATGAAACCCACAGAGGATGCATGACCCCCCACAGCTGGTATTCTGGGACACACTGCTGCTGTATGTACAGGTAGCATCATGTCTAGTAACCACTGATAGACATATACGTGGCAGATGTCCAATCTCTTTTGAAAGCTGTCTAGGCTAGTGATCGTGTGGCAGCTAGTTCCGTAGACACAGGGCCTGATCCTATTGGGCCCAGCTCTTGTGGTATGCTTGTACCACTGGTGCCAGTGTTGCAAAAGAGCCGTAGGGCACTTCTACAGCTGGCGATATGCCAGCATCTTGTTGTCTTGTGTGCTCTCTGAGGCACCTGGTGGGCCAGTGGGAGATACAGGAAGCTGGACTAGATGGGTCTTTGGCCTGATCCAGTGGGGCCCTTCTTATGTTTTATGCTTCTTGACAAGCAGCCACCCAGCCTCGTTCTCCCATCCTCTGTTAGTGGCCTTCCTTGTACTTTTCATTGTTTGTTTCGCAGGTATTTACTCAAGGATTTTTATGATTAGAAAACAAACCATAGCTACGATGCCGCAATAAAACGGCAAGAAAATCAGAGATACGCAGATAGCAATAAGCTTCCTAATCGATATAAGAAGATACAAAAACCAATAAGGTAAACATTAATACAAAATTTGCCGGGGAGGTGGGTGGCGGGAACTGCCGGGAGAGCCGGATATCTAGAGAAATGAAAGATGGAGCACGAAGTCGAATTGGCGCGGTTCAGAGAAGGACAACAACGGCGTTCTCAAATGTAAATCGAAATTTAATAAAGGAGTTTGCTTTTAAGCCTCGAGGGAACAGAAGCACACCCGCCCTGACAGGGTAGACAGTTGAGGAAGGGAGAAGTCGGGATGTTGCAGCTGGTAATCAGACAACTGCAATTCAGAGGAGCCTAGGGAAGCCTTTATAATGTGTTGCTCCAGACATCCTGGAAGTCAAGTGAACTCCACCAGTTGGCCTGTCTGCCTGCTTGTTTAACAAGCCCTGACAGCTGCAGGTTTACACCCGTTCCTCTAAGCAATGCGTTTTTGATGCTAGGACCTCAGCTTCTAGCTCAGTCATTCCCAAACTGTGGGTCCACCAGTGGGTTGCAAGCCAATTTCAGGTGGGTCGGGAAGCACCTAGAGCAGCCATACTGAAAATATGGGAAGATGGGTTGCTGGAAAGGGGGAGGGCTGTGTGGTTGTATTCAGTGGTGTCATCTAAATGATTTAAGGACAGGTACTCACTTTTGATTGGCACGTGTCGGGACCCGCCCACCGGAAGTGACGTCATAAGCCAGAAGTGAGGTCGTGGCAGGAAGTGACATGAAAAAAGCCCTTTTTGAGGCCTCGGATGATTTTAAACTGACCCAACAGTTGCAACAGGATTCCACAGCACCCCCAGAACATGTGAAGGAGGCCTGGCATCATGTTAAAACCCCAGAGCAACTCATTTTTCAGTGGCAAGGCAAGGAAAGGCTCCGCTCGCTGCCTGCCTGCCTGCCTGGCTCTGAGAACATGCAGGCAACTCAAACATGCAGGAAATTCAAACGTTGCAGAGGGCGGAGTCGACGAGTGGGCGGGCGAATGGGCGGGGCCAGCTGTAATCCTAGAAACCGGTACTCGCGTACCCCCGCGTACCCCCTGCATGACATCACTGGTTGTATTGCTGGTGCCAAGGTTGTAAATAGGCTTTTTTCTTTCCGATTCACTTTGCTGTTGGAAAATGGCTAAAAAAATATCCCAACTTACTGCTGCCTTCTCAGGAAAGCAGCAGGCTCTGGCGTCACAATGACGGCACTTCCGGCCATGACATCACTTTACTTCCAGTGGGTCCTGGACAGATGGTCATTCTAAAAAGTGGGTCCCAGTGCTAAAACGTTTTGAGAACCACTGTCCTAGCTACTTCGAGAAGTTTCTCTTGGAACAGAAGTACAATCCCTGAGGCACCTGGTGGGCCACTGTGAGATACAGGAAGCTGAGCTAATGGGCCCTTGGCCTGATCCAGCAGGGCTCAGAAACGCCAAAACCTTTTGCATTTCATCAGTGGACAAGGAACCTCAAAGGCCTGCCCTGGAACCCGGTTTCCCTGGCAAGCTGAAAGGACGTTGTGTACAAGCTTTCATTTGCCAGGGCATCCCTGTCGGATTTTGCCAGATGTACATAACATATAAAGTAAAAGTAAAGGTTTCCCCATGACCAAATGGTCTAGTCATGACCGACTATAGGGGGCGGTGTTCATCTCCGTCTCTAGGCCGAAGAGCCAGTGTTTGTCCAAAGACAAGCTTTCATGGTCATGTGGTCAGCATGACTATACGCCATAGTGCACGGAACACCGTTCCCTTCCCACCGAAGTGGTCCCTATTTATCTACTTGCATTTTTAGGTGCTTTTGAACTGCTAGGTTGGCAGGAGCTGGAACAAGTGATGGGAGCTCATTCTGTTGCACAGTCTTGAACTCCCGACCTTCCGGTCGGAAAGCCCAGCAGCAGCGGTTTAACCCGCAGCGCCACCACGTCCCTTACATAACATATACACTTGCTTTATTTACGTCTTTTGTCTACTAATAAATTTTGTCCTAACAGATGTTGTGGCTTTCTTCTGTTACCCTGCAAACCGGGGTCTGGCTGGAGCTGTGAAGGCAGGGGACTCTTGCAATCATTTGTGTATAATTGTTCTTTCTTGCTACCAGGAGACCAACATGGAAATAGAATCAGCTGCAATTAAGGAAAAAAAATGGGTCAACAGATTTATCAATATTTATATACCATCTTAATCTCAAGGTGCCTTACAAATGTGTGCGAGTATATATAAGCACTAATTCCCATTAAAAAGCCCCAAATCTCAGTGGACAATAACAAAATGAGCAACCATACTGCACTTGATGCCTACCCTCTGCCCACAAATTTCTGCAGTGGAGTTGTAGCGATTCCTAGTGAAATAACGCTTGCCTTTTGGTGAGGCTGTTCCCTTCTTCCCAGCTCTGCACTAAGGCTTGCCAGCTTCTCCTCTAGAATCCAGGCTAGCTTTTGGTTCACTGTCTTCTCATGCCCACTGGTAATTATCAACCTGTGGAACTCCTTGCCCCAAGATGTCTTGATGGCACATGGCTTACCTGCCTTGAAAAGGGGAGAGAACAGATTGATGCAGGAACTGTCCGTTTTAGGTAACAAGTCATAATGACTGTGTGCAGACTCTAGGTTCAGAGGTAGCCTGAATGCCAGGTGCAAGGGAGTGGCAACAGGATACATGTTATCATGTTTTCCTGAGTGCTCCCAAAGGAACCTGGTAGGCCAATTTGAGATATAGATGGGCCTTGGCCCGATCCAGCAGGGCTCTTCTAATGGTCTTACGCACTCTTCTGGCACATAAAAACATCTTATGTGTTCTTATGTTCACATATGGCATTCATGGAATGCCCTTCCCCTTGAATTAAGAACGGCTCCCTCTCTTAAGACCTTTCGACGGGGCCTCAAGGCCTTTCTTTTTAGGAAGGCATTTTTTTTTCATGAAACGGTTTTTAATGTCAGCGATCCGGTTGTTTCCTTCAGTGCGGAATCCTAACCAACTTTCCAGCACTGGAGTAAGGGCAACGCAGCTCTGGGGTAAGGGAACAAACATTCCCTTACCTTGAGGAGGCCTCCGTGACTACTACTCCACTGCAGAATGCAGCACATGCCCCATTGGTACAGCTACATCAGTGCTGGAAAACTGGTTAGGATTGCACCCTTAATCTGTTTTTGTTCTGTTTTAATGTTTTTATCTAGTTATTGTAAGCCGCCTTGAGTCCCCTTCATTGTGGGAAAAGGTGGGGTAGAAATGTTTTTAAAAAACCAACCAACCAACCAACCAACCAACCAACCAACCAACCAACCAATAAATAAATATTCTTATGACACCTGACTATGGTTATGCATATCTGGTGGTCGGACATCTGAGCCAGGGCTGGAAGTTTCAACGGCGTGCAAGTCATTTAAGGGTTAAAGCCTCCAATACATTTTACTTGTAGAAACCCGTTTACTTCCCATGAACTTTACTTCCCTGGAGAACTTTGGAGAAACCCTGAAACCTGCTTCAAATTTCCAACGTTTCCATGCAAATTTCCTTTCTTTTTTTTTTGGAGGGGGGCAAGTTTTCAAGCGGAACAAGAGTTCTGGAGAACCCAGAAGCTTGCACATTTTTGTGATCTTGGCTTGACATCCCTGCTAAAAATAGTGTGTTCCCACTCAGGGCCGACTTTAAGCCAACGGGACCAAAGTCGTCACATCGGGCCCCGTGCTTCAGGAGGCCCCGCACTAGCAAGGTGAGCATATCACCCCTGCTAACTGGACAAGAGGCACTTTTTCCAGTGGTGCTCCTCTTATATTTAGCAGGGGGAGAGTAACTGTCCCTCTTCACCCCTGCGCAGTCTTTCTAGTGGCTGTTGCTGGCAGTCTGCCTTTTTTAAGATTGTGAGCCCTTTTGGGACAGGGAGCCATTTAACTTTATTATTACTATTTGCCTGTAAACCGCTTTGTGAACTTCGTGTTGAAAAGCGGTATATAAGTATTGATTGATTGATTGATTGATTGATTGATTGATTGATTGATTGATTGCCTGTGGCTGCAGCTGGGATCTCGATGGGCTGCGAGTCAGTGGGGCGAGCAAAGCAGCTTGACCTTGGTCTCTCCCGCCTGCCTCTGCCTCTGAACAGCCCAAGATGGGCCACCTGGAAGCAGTTGGCAGCAGTAGTGGGATTCAGGGGGTTTGTCCAGATTCTATAGAACCAGTTGTTAAATGGCCAGGCCCCGCCCACTCGCTTACCTCGGCTGGCTTTTTGTTTGGCTCCGGCTATGACGTCGTAGAACCGGTTGTTAATTCATTTGAATCCCACCACTGGTTGGCAGTGATGTTCTGATATCACCACCAACTACTTCCACATGCCATGCTCTGCACGTGGCACGAACAGAGCTCTTCTTGGTGAGTGGGGGGCCCCGCAGGGAGGGTTGGGGCCCCCGCAGGAATGCCCCACATTGGGCCCTGCCGCTGCTAGAGCTGGCCCTGTCCCCATGCTTGGATAGCACTGCATTCCTAACAGTCCGACCCACACACTCTCTGTCCACGCAAGGGATCTCAGCCCCAGATCTACGGAGAGCAACCTGGAAGCCCCGAAGCTCTGTGTCTGACCACCTCTCTGTCCCTCCTGGTGTTTCCTTGTTGTTTTAATCTTCCTGGCCTCGTCCTCCTCCTCCTCCTCCGAGCAGGGAGAGAAAAGGCCTGACTGACAGTTTAACTGTTTGGGATCAATAGAAGGAGCACTTGGAGATTAAAGCAATTTAAACAAGGTGTTTATGCGGCCTGGCGCTAAAACTGCACTTGAAGAAAACGAGGCGAGGCGGTGAAGGAAATGGGTCAGGAGTGAAGCACCCGCTCGCCGCAGAAGCGGGGAAGAGATTGGGTGGAAGGCCAGGGGAGGCCGCCTGTTTCATCAGAGGAAGATCACTTCTCGCCAGAAAAGGCCCCTAATCTCAAAATTGCCTTAGCTTTGGCCTGATTGTTCCATCAATTCTAAGTACAACCTCAGCCCTACTCCTTTCCCGTATCCCCTACTCCCCGCTCTTGATGTTTTCTAATTTCCAACATCTCTCTCTCTCTCTCTTTCTCGCTCTCTCTCTCTCTCTGTGATCTCAGGATATTGCAAAATGGTTGCAGGGGTGGGGTATGCATGCTGTTGCCCCCAGTCCTCTGTAGTTGTTCCAGGAGCAAATGTCTCGTCTGACATTATACAAAATAATGCATGGAAGGGATAGAGTCGATAAAGGGATGTTCTTTTCCCTCTCTCAAAACACCAGAACCAGGGGGCATCCGCTGAAACTGAGGGTCGGGAGAGTTAAAACAGATAAAAGGAAGTACTTTTGTACCCAGCGGGTAGTTAATCTGTGGAACTCCTTGCCACAGGAGGTGGTGATGGCATCTGGCCTAGATGCCTTTCAAAGGGGACTGGACAGATTTCTGGAGGAAAAGCCCATTGTGGGCTACAAGCCATGATGGGTTGTGCAACCTCCTTACATTGGAAATAGGCTACTTCAGAGTGCCGGGTGCAAGGGAGTGGCAGCAGGATGCAAGCATCTTGTTGTCTCATGCCTCCCTGGGGCACCTGGTGGGCCGCTGTGAGATACAGGAAGCTGGACTAGATGGGCCTTTGGCCTGATCCAGCAGGGCTCTTCTTATGTTCTTATGGAGTCTTTGGAAGACACAGGAAATCAGGCCGGCCTTAGGATCCCCGGGGCCCAATTGGGAACCGTGTTTGGTGGCGCCCCACTTTCAGAGCCACGGTCTGCAGAACCTTCGACACATAAATAAAATGTACGATAGACGCGATATCTATATGGTAGAAAGGGAAGCACTCGAACAGTGCATGGGAGACAATGGGCCACATGTATCTAAAGTGCATTCTAATATAAAGTTGCCTACAGGGCAACAAGCAAAAATGCCTGAACTGCCTTTGAAAGGTAAATAGTTACCAAGCCTCTTGTTTTAGGCTGCAATCCTCTCCACACTTTCCTGGGAGTAAGCCCTACTGACCATCATGGGAGTTGCTTCTGAGCAGACATGCATAGGATCGGGCTCTTAGTGACGGTGACGTGATTTAGCCAAAATATTAATTTCGCTTTTTTTGTTTTTGTTTGGAACATTCAAAATCTCAGTTGGATTGTGGTGTCATTTGTGTTTGGCAAGACTAGGCTACCTTAATGCGGTTGGTCCGACCGACTTACAGCCGGCCGGTGGTGGGATTCAAATAAATTAACAACCGGTTCTATGTCCTCCTTTCTTTGTACTGCTTCTTGCTACAGCACTACTTTTTTGTATATGAATAGATTAGCAACCGGTTCTGCAGAACTGGTGAGAAGGGGCTGAATTCCACCACTGAAGCCGGCCCTGTAGGAAACTGCCTTACACAGAGTCAGACCATGCAACTCAGTGTTGATAAGCTGCAGCTTTCTAGACCCTGCTACCCAGTGGTGTCATCTACTCTCCAGTAGACGGTATGCTGGGCGGGACTTAGCATGATCGGCAGCCCGTCCACTCACTTCCGCTTTCTTCCCGCTCGCCGCGCGGCTTTCCCTGGCCTCGGAGGGGGCGCCTGCTCACTGGGGGGGATGGGTGGGGGGTACACCGGGTGCCTGGGCTGCTGATCATGCTATGTCCCGCCCAGCGTACCGTCTACTGGAGAGTAGATGACACCACTGCTGCTACCTTGGCAAGAGGCACTTTTTCAAGTAGTGTTCCTCTTATATTTAGCAGGGGGAGAGAAATTCCCCCTGCACGGTGTCTTTTCTAGTGGCTGTTGCTGGTGGCGTTCCACATTCTTTTTTAGATTTTAGTGGGCGGCGACGGACGATGGCCCTTGCGCCGAATCCTAAGCCCTGTCCCCGGCCGAGGTGGCCCCAATTCAGGCCTCTGTAGCACATGTTCACCTGTGCCTGCAAATCAGCAAGCGCAGATCCGAGCAGCCCCATTGGGCTGGCTAGGGCTTACCCAGGTGCAAGGGGGAAAACCTCCCCTTGCCCTGCACTGTACTGCACTTGCTGCCGCCTCCTGCTGGGCTCAGGATACAGCCCTGCTGCGCCAGCCTTGCTCTGCCGGCGCTGCTTAGGATTGGGCTGTGAGATACGCAGACTGGCTGTAAGTGCCCAATCCTATCCCACCTTCCTGCACTCATGCAGCTGCGATGCAGCCCCAAGGTAAGGAAACCATAGTTCCTTTGCTTTGAGGAGGCCTCTGTGACTTCCCTCTGACTGTAGGATTCCACCCGTGCCCCATTGGCATGGCTGCACCAATGCTGGAAAGCTGGATAGGATTGGGCCCGAACTCAGTAAACTTCTGTTGACAGTGCATCCAATTTTTCCCCATAGCCCTTCCAGATGATTGAACTGATGGTGCCAGCTGAGCTGGACTATCTCGGTCCTTGTTTTAATTTTGTTTAAGGAGAAGCAGCTCTCATGAGTAAGCACCACAGAGACTTTATTTAGCAGAGCTACTGGCAGATGTTCTGTGGAAGGCACTGCTTTGTATTTGCATGTAACCAGATGTCCTCTAAGGGACGTGGTGGCGCAGCGAGTTAATCCGCTGTTGCTGGGCTTTCCGACTGCAAGGTTGGGAGTTCGAGACTGCGCAACGGAGTGAGCTCCCGTCGCTTGTCCCAGCTCCTGCCAACCTAGCAGTTCCAAAGCACCTAAATGCAAGGAGATAAATAGGGACCACTTCGGTGGGAAGGGAACGGCGTTCCGTGCACTACGGCGTAGAGTCATGCCGGCCACATGACCACGGAAGCTTGTCCTTGGACAAAACGCCGGCTCTTCGGCTTAGAAACAGAGATGAGCACCGCCCCCTACAGTCGGTCACGACTAGACCATTCGGTCGTGGGGAAACCTTTACCTTTACCTTTAGATGTCCTCTAACTGGAGTTAGGCCGGCGTAACCTAAGCCAGCAACGTTTGGCCAGCACAAGGGCCACCATAAAACGTGTTTGGACCCCTCTCGGAATCAGGGACGATGGTGCATATTTGTGTTGGCCTCTCTGACTTTGAGAGCCGTCCAAACATATTTTACAGTGGCCCTTGCGCTGGCCAAACTCTGCTGGCTTAGCTTATGGCGGCCTAACTCAGTTTAGGATTGCACCCCGAGTCACTTTTTAACCCTTGGGGCTGCAGGGCTGGAGCACCCCCCCCACCCCGTGTCGCTCGTCAAGCAGCCACTTTTTACCCATGCAGCCAGAGATCAGAAGTCTTCCAACGAGTGCATTGAGACTCTGGGCACTCAGTCCCTGTTGGAGCATGCCACAGTTTTCTTTTATGGCTCAAGGGTGCCCTGCTTGAGCAGGTAACAGCACAAGCCTAGGCATGTCTACTCATAAGTAAGCCCCATTATGTTCAGTGCAGCTTACTTCCAGGTAAACTGAGTACAGGATTGCAGCGTAAGAGGGTGAGGTCAACTCCACTGGAAACGATGGCTTTAGTGGGGATGCTTTGTCAAGTCCACCTACCACGTCCAAGGGACCCTGGTCTGAACTAGCATGTGAAAGGTGCATTGGAGATCATCTAGTCCAACCCCCTTCTCAGTGTGGACAACTTCTACAGCATTCTACAGCTTCTACAACTTCTACAGCTTTAATATTGTTTAAATTGTTTTTAATGTTGTTTTTATATTTTTTATTGTTGTAAATGCCGCCTTGAGTGCCTCGGGCAATAGGCGGGGTATAAATTCAATAAATAATAATAATAATAATAATTCCTGACAGATGGCCGCTCACTCCCTCCTGGAAGGCCCCCCAGCAAGGGAGAGACCATGATCGCGCACGATAGACTGCCCCAGTGCCAAGCAGCTCTTGCAGGTGAGGAGATGCTCAAAATGCCTGGCATATTTCCTTTGTCCCCTTCTTCCTTTTCCAGTCCAGAGAGTGGAAAGAGAAGGACAAGCAGTGGAGGCAAGCAGGCAGGCAGAGATGGGCAACTTTGACCAACTGGCAGCCTGAGGCGACAGCTTCAGTTGTCCTCATGGATTGGGCCAGCACCTGTAAGGACAGAGAGCATAAGATTTGCCCAGCGTATCTGTCTGGAAGCACGTGGACCCATGGCAACAAGGGTTACACGGTGTCTGACTTGACTTTGTGATGTGGTCCTATCGTCGGATCCGACGGGCTGCACAATGTCATTATGTTGTCTATACTAGGATTCCTGATTGGCTGGGCAAGTCTTAGGAAGAAACTCACATTTGCTGTTTCAATGGTGACCAGGTTGGGAATAAAAGTGGCTGCAGTTGAGGGTGTCTTTCCAAAAAGGGAGACAGTGGTACACGTGTGTTGGGTCAGGAAGAAGGTTCTGACCCTCTTGAGGCTGCTTTTGCTCCTTACCTGGAAATATTTCCCGGGCCAAAAAAAAAAAAAAAAAAGTGCAGCACATCCTGGGCAATTAGCTCTCGCCTTGATTTCCCATACAGATGGGAGGGCGGCTGCTTTCAAGAGGAATTGCCAGCCCAGGAATCCAATCAATCCAAAAAAGTTGGCAGGGGAGGATCTTTTAAAGAATGCCTTGCCAAGGAAAAGCAGAATCACTGAACACCCCCCCTTTTTAGCGGGGGACGAGGAGACAAAGACTGAAGAGAGCCAGACGAGAACCCTTGTAGCCTTGTAGACTTTTGTAATGCCACTTGGAAAAGGCTGATATGAGGGGCTGGTTCATTAGCCCTCCTGTCCCAGCTTAGAGGGGGGCAAAAAATGTTTCCGTGCCAGAGCATCTGTGCGCCTGCCTGTCTCTCTGCCAGAACAAATGAAACACTCTGTAGCTCAGTGCATATTAAAAGTCCCAAGTTGAAAATCCAGGTAGGAGTGGAAAAGACCCAGTGGTGTCATCTAAATGATTTAAGAACAGGAACTCACTTTTGATTGGCACGTGTCAGGACCCGCCCACCGGAGGTGATATCATAAGCCGGAGGCTGGTGGAGCGCAGGTCTACCCGCGGCTGGTTCCTAGCCAGCGACAACGTCAGCGACGAGTGGGCGGAGCCAGCCAGTTCTGTACAGCGCCTGGCGCCTACAGAACAGAAAGCAAAGAATTCCCCCTTCCCCAATTGCAGCTCCAACAGCGATGGGGACAGTCTCCCAAAGAAGCCTCACACCCAGAGCGCCAGTGAAACGCTCTGGACTGGAGAGACAGCAGCAAAAGCCTTTCCTTGGTCTTCGCGGCTAGGCGAGGTGGAGTTATTCAAAATTGCCAGGGAAGTTGACAAGTCGCCCCCCTAGGAATCCGGAGTCGCTCCCTTTAACCCTCTGAGTGCCGGCCAACCAAGAAGAAAAGCTCTTTGCAGAGGAATTGGGAGGGGGGAGGGGGGAGAGTGAAGTGGGCAGAGTCAGCCCTAATTTTAACAAGTGGAACTGAGTTCCCCTGCGTTCCCCCTGCATGACATCACTGAAAAGACCCCTTCTTGAAACCCCTGGAGAGTGGCAGCCAGTCTGTGCCTGACCATACTGAGCTAGAGGCTCCAAGAGCCTGACTCAGCCAAAAGCAGCTCCTTCCACAACCTCATTATTAAGCTCCAGCATAGATTGATCTTTGCACCGATGTGGAAGAACGTAGAGATGCCCACCGCAGAAATGCTAATACAGAAAATTTTTGAATTAGTAGAAATGGATATTTTAACAGAAAGGATGAGAAATGGGGATATAGATAGAATAGCTAACATTTGGAAAGTATTTTATGGATGGTTAGATAGATAATGATGTAAGCTGAAGCCCTTAAAGAATTGATTGGATTTGTTAGATTTTAGAAATAGTTCTATGATGTAAACACAGGCGGATCTACAGGGAGGGCAAAGCTCTAAGTGTTGCAAGGAGCCTTACCCTGTCATGTAAACCCCTCCTCTCCCTTGCTGCTGTAGCCAGTAAGCAAGGCCAAGATGTTGCTTTTCCCTGTCAGGATTGGCTAAAACGGTGCAGGAGAGGAGTGATTTCCACTGCACGGTGAGGCTTCTCGCAAGACTTAGAGCTCTGCCCTCCCTTAGATCTGCCTCTGGATGTAAATGAGCATAAAAATGGGTAATGAAACGATATAACAACTGGGTGTGTAAACTATAACTTTGAAATTGCTGAGGACTGAGGGATACCTAATGTTTTATCCTACGTGTTTCTTTTCCCTAACCCATAAATGAAATTTTTAAAAAAATAAAGTCTTTTTTTTTCAAAATAAAATAAAATAAAAACGATTGAGCTCCAGCTCTGGGGTGGTGGAGGCGGGGGGGGGGGTCCAGGACTTTGTGTGTGTGTCAGCTGATAGCTTTGGCAGGCACAGGCCAGGCAGGCTGGAGGAAGGCCACTTGGAAGGCAAGACACTGGCGCCGTTGACAGCAGGCTGCTCGTGCCAGCGAGGAGCAGGAACCAACAGCTCGGAGCTGGGCCACCCCTTGCGGCGGATCAGAACAAACAAGAATGGCGGGGTGAGGGGAGGGGGGCGCCCAGCGAGCCGTCCCTGGAATGCTGATCAGCTCCTTCCTCCGCCGCTTGGTGCTCTTGCGGTGGTCTCCCGTCCCTGCTCTATGGCCAAAGCTGCCCAAATGCGTTATTGCTAAAACTTCCACCGTTTCTGCGGTGTTTCGGGGGGGGCACTGTTCTCCCACATTTTGTCATGTGCTGCAGCGTCTGGGGGGGGGAGGCAACGTCACAACATTGCCCCTTGCGTCATCACACACACACACCAGCACCCCCGCCCAGTGGTGTCATTCAAATGATTTAGGAACAGGAAACTCACTTTTGAGTTCAAATTCAAATGTTGAAACAACAACAACAACAAAAACACCCGGAAGCGGCCACGGAGCCTGTTAGGATCCGGAACGCCCGTCCTGGTCCGTTCCCCCTGAATGACATCACTGCCTTCTCCCCAGTGGGCTGCAGACTCGCCAGAGCGGCTGCTGACTCCACGTGTGTGGCTGGAGGGAGCGAAGAAGGGGGCTGTGCAGGACGGGACTTCCCCACTGCAGCCCTTCCCCCTTCGCCCCCCTAGGAATCCGGAGTCGCTCCCTTTAACCCTCTGAGTGCCGGCCAACCAAGAAGAAAAGCTCTTTGCAGAGAAATTGGGAGGGGGGAGGAGGGAGAGTGAAGTGGGCGGAGTCAGCCCTAATTTTAACTAGTGGAACTGAGTTCCCCTGTGTTCCCCCTGCATGACATCACTGCCACCGCCCGGCCGCACCCCCAGCATCCATGCATGCTCCATTTCAGAGCCAGGCAGATGCAGGGGAGAGCAGGCAGGCGAATGCAAGCTGTGGGCTTAGATGGGCTTTGGTGCCCATCCACAAAGGGCGCCCAGGGTAAGTGCCACGTGTTGCCACACAGGAGCTCCGCCTCTGGTAGTGTGCCATGAGGCGTTACTGCCGGCAGAGTCAGACCCTTGGCTTGTCTAACTCTGTGCTGTACCAAGTAACTCTTGTGCTTAGTGCTGCAGGCTGAGGGCATTTCTCTCCCTCCTTCCCATGCCAGACAGTGGTGTAGCTGAGGCATCTGGTACCCAGGGCACACAGACTTTTAACGCCCCCGTGCCACCCATTCACACACACCCGGGCCTCAGAAGGCCTCTTGGGTGCCTTAGAAAGACACTTCCAGTGTTTGCTGAAAACCGGATATGTCCTTTTAAGGTCTCGGGCAGCCCAATCCTAAGCAAGGCCGACAAAACAGGGCTGTATCCTAAAGCCCATTAGGAGGCGGCAGCAGCAGCTGCTGCAATGTGCAGGACAAGGAGAGGTTTTACCCTTGCACCCGCGTAAGCCACGGTCACCCCTATGGGCCTGCTCGGATCTGCACCTGCTGTTTTGCAGGCGCAGAGGAACGGGGCCAGGAGTAGCCCGAATCAGGGCCGCCTGGCCGGGGACAAGTTTTAGGAACTACAGTCCTCCTGTGTCACTGCCCCCACTGCACAGTCCGGTTACACCCCCGGAATGCCCCCGTGGAGGCCCTGCGCTGACTGAGAGCCGCTGCCGCTCGACTGGCGCAAGGCCGGCGCTGCTGACTGTCGTGGCGGTGCCCGGGCGTCAGCACTGCTGCTTGTGCCAGTCCAGTGCCATAGCGCCGATGCAGACACGTTTGACTGCACGTTTGCAGTGTTCGGCCAGTGCAAGAGCTTTGTGCTGGCGCAATGGGGGTATAGGATTGCGCTCTAAGAGGCATTCTGAGACTCAAGGAGGCCACATGCATTCTCCCGGGACTTCAGAAGGCCTCATAATAATAATAATAATAATAATAATAATAATAATAATAATAATAATAATAATAATAATAATACATGTATTTATATACCGCCTTTCTTAAGATCACTAGATTTCTCTAATGACTGTAACTCAAGGCGGTTTACATAGGCAGACTTTTATTCACAAACCCGAAGGTTTTTACAATTTACAGAAATGTTCTACCTTTCAAGAACAGCACTCATACAGATCTTTCTTTCTGGATTTGGCCTTCTTTCTTGGCCACCCGTCTGTCTTCTGCTGGCTGATAAGAGGCTTCCCTGCTCCCACCAGAGACGCAGCTGACTTCAGCCCACTCCTCCTCCCACGAGGCAGCTGGAACTCAGCTTTTAATCAGCCGCAGTTTTGCAAGGTCTGCCGCTCACAGAGACCTCCGGTAGTCTCGAGCTCACGACCTTCAGATCTTCAGCTGTTATCTTCGGGCAAACGGAGGCATTAACCCTCTCGGCTAAATCTTCTGCCCACCCCTTGAATGGCACCCCTGGACAGCCCCTCAGGGTGTGGTACCTGTGGCAATGCCCCTCCGGGACCCTCTAGCTATGCCACTGGTGCCAGAGAAGCCACAGGGACTCCTCTAGGCAATGTGCTCACACCCCAATGCTGGATCCCTGTGATTCCTTGAGAGAGTAAAGTACTGACTTGGGATGAACCCGATTACATCAGTGGCAGATTACATCAGACGGTCATCACACAGGTGGTCAACAACACAGCCACCCCGGCAATAAAAAACAACGAGGCTCTTCAAAGCTCTGGACCTTGAAACAGTTGTCAGGCGCTTCGCAGCATTGCACAAGATCCAGCAAGGGGAACAAAGGTCACCGGGCACATGTCCACCGCCTTGCAGAGAAGAGACATTGAGAACGGAGCATTCCCCATGGAAGCCATCAACGCTGGGCTCACCGCTGCTACTCGTTCTAGTGAGTGGGGGGGGGTTTCTGAAGGGCGAGTGGTGCCTGCAAAAAATATTTGCATTGGGCCCTGCAGCTCCTAAGGCCAGCCCAGATTATACGTTGCTAATCCGTCAACATGGGTAATCCAGTTTGCCCAAAGACCTCTCTTGTCCTGTGTTGCTTGTAGGGGGTGCCGCTCAGTGATGTAATGCAGGGAGAACGCGGGGGAACTCAGTTCCACTAGTTAAAATTAGGGCTGACTCCGCCCACCTCACTCTCCCTCCCCCCCCTCTCAATTCCTCTGCAAAGAGCTTTTCTTCTTGGTTGGCCGGCCCTCAGAGGGTTAAAGGGAGCGACTCTGGATTCCTAGGGGGGCGAAGGCAGTGATGTCATTCAGGGGGAACGGACCAGAATGGGCGTTCCGGATCCTAACGGGCTCCGTGGCTGGTCCCGGGTTCCCGACAAGTGCCAATCAAAAGTGAGTTCCTGCTCCTAAATCATTTGAATGACACCACTGGTGCCGCTGTAATTTCAAGCGTTGTTTAGCTATTGTGGCCAACAGCCATGGATAGGACCTTTGTCCCCTCCAGGATGTGTCTTGAGTTCTTTTGCCAGGAAGCTCTTTCTTGGCCAGTCCATTTCAGCCCCAGGATTTCCGAGAGGGGATGCAAAATCTGCAAGCCGCCTTCTCGAGACAGCGCCAAACCCCACTCTCCAGAGCTGTTTCTTTCTTGGAAGCGTAAGAGCCCGCCCAGACCACTGCTGTTCGAGACGGACACGCGCCCTCTGGCCTGGTCCTCCCCAAGACACAACGATACATCCTGAATGGCTGAGAAAATATGGAGCACCTTTTCTCCCCCGCCCTCGGCAGCCCGTGTGATCTCCCATGGTAGTGAATTACACCGACTGAGTTCATTGCTTTTAGCCTGTCTCCCTCTTTATCTGGCCATTAATCTAAGTGAAAAGGTCCTCGCTGCGTTTTGTTTGAGGCAGGGAGAAAAGAGGGAGGGAATCACCTCTCGCTAAACCTTTGCAATTAATTCTGAGCGTCCCCCCCTCTCGTTGGGAGACTGTCGGTGGCAGTATCTAAGTGTCGGGGCTTGTTCTCTGCTCAGGACAAAACGATTCCTTAGGCAGCCTGGCAGAGATGGGCTTGTGCACAGGGTCACAATTCCAATAAGCTTTTTGGTGTGTCTGGTCACGCAGTTCTGGCTATTTTCAACCCAAGCGTGGACTTCTTTTTTTCTAATTCTTATAATGATGATGATGATGATGATGATGATGATGATGATGATGATGATAATAATAATAATAATAATAATAATAATAATAATAATAATAATAATAATAATACTTGTATTTATATACCGCCTTTCTTAGGTCACTAGATTTCTCTAATGACTGTAACTCAAGGCGGTTTACATAGGCAGACTTTATTCATAAACCCAAAGGTTTGTACAATTTACAGAAATGTTCTATCTTGCAAGAACTACAACACATACAGATGGATCTTTCTGGATTTAGTCTTCTTTCTGGTCACCCATTTGTCTTCTGCTGGCTGATAAGCAGCTTCCCTGCTCCCACCAGAGAAGCAGCTGACCCAGCACACTCCCCCTCTCACAAGGCAGCCGGAGACAGCTCAGCTGTTAATCAGCCGCAATTTACAAGGTCTGCCGCTCACAGAGACTTCTGGTAGTCCCGAACTGGCGACCTTCAGATGTTCAGCTCTTATCTTCAGGCAAATGGAGGCATTAACCCTCTCAACTAAATCTGTAAATTATACAGTACAGGCATGTTCTGGGATCTGCTGGGGTTACGCACACGCACACGCACACACACACACACACACACACACGCGCGCGCGCACACACACACACACACACACACACACACACACACACACACACACAC
>JAJKFI010000144.1:1051538-1106267 GCA_029204185.1 Lerista edwardsae
CACACACACACACACACACACACACACACACACACACACACACACACCCTGTGGATACTGGTTACACCTTTTTTAAAGATAAGGGAACATAAATGGTTTTGCTACAACAAGGTAAAACAAAGAGAATTGTTTAATGCTTCCCTATGATGCAGGAGAGTGGCAACGAGATGCAGGCATCTTGTTGTCTTGTGTGCTCCTGAGGCATCTGGTGGGCCGCTGTGAGATACAGGAAGCTGGACCAGATGGGCCTTTGGCCTGATCCAGTGGGGCTCTTCTTATGTTCTTATGTTCAGTGTCCGTGGTATCCATGGATAACTGAAACCGTGGGTACCAAATCAGTGGAAACCAGGGAACATCTGCTACAAGGGAGCATTTGCTACAAGGTAAGGGTGATGGCGATTAACTGAGATGGCTTGAATTGGAGGATTGGACCTAAATGGAGAGGGGAAGACAGGTTCATCGAGGCCTACTAGCCATGGAAGCTAACATTGAGCCTCCATATTCAGGAGTAGTCTACCACTGAATATCAGTTCTGGGGAGCAGCGGTTGGAGATTGCTCTTAACGTTGGGCCTTGCAGAGGGGATTTCCCGTGGCATATGTGGGAAAATGGATGCTGGGCTGAATAGTCTGATTTGCAGCTGGGCTCTGTTTATACACAGGGATGAGGCCAAGACCCCCTGATGTCAAACGCTGCCCTCTTCCCCAATGATGTGCCAGCCTCTGCTCCTCCCACTCTCCAATGCTCCAGCTCAGCACTTTCCTCCCCTCCGCACTTCCTGTTCCTTTTCGAATCCAGGAAGTGGAAGGAGCAAAGGCTGGAACATCGTCAAATCAGGGGGCTGCCTTTGGCACGTTGAGCCAGGTGCCGGGGGGATCCTGGCCAACCCTAATCCCAAGCACAATTCAGACACAAAGCTATGTAGGGGTTTTGTTTCATCACGCCAGTGGAGGGTTGGCGCTTCCCCCCATCGCCTCTAGATGGCGCTAGAGCGTCGTCCTAACTGGGTTCCAACATTTCTACCTGGGGGTGGGGGTGGAAGAGGGAGGGGAGAGAGAGGAAGAGGAGGAACGGCTGGGTGGATGGTGCCCGCGTACGGCACACTGCAATTTCTCTAATGGCTTTCTTTGGCTTGATAGATATCGAAGGAAGGAGCTTGTTGCTAGGGCAATTTCCATGGAGAGATAATAAGAGATCATTTTGAAGTGAGCGAAACTTTAATGGCACATTTTGGTAATGAGGGAACGGAAAGAGTAATGACCGGAGACCTCGGAGGGAGATGATGTTGTGGAAGAGGGAGGGAGCCGGGGAGTGTGTTGGGAAGGGACTGTCTGTTCTCCCGACAGACGCAGAGGCCTGAACCTGACCGAGCAGCTTAATCCAAGAGGTTGCAGGAACCTGCTTCTGACATTGGACGCTTGCTTTGGTGCGTGAAAGGCAGCTTGGTGTAGTGGCTAGAGCAGGGCTCTTCAACCTTGGGGACGGAACAAGGTGGAAGACCACCGGACTGGAGCACCACCAGGTAAAGGGGGAGGCGTCAGGTATCCCCCTTCAGGTACCAGGAGATGGTGTCCCAGTCCTGATCCGCTTTCCCTGGTGCCAGGCTTCATGGTAGCCCCTTTTTGGTTCTCTCTAATTTGATGACAGAGAGTGTTACAGGGGCAGGGAGTGGGTGGCACTGGGCTGGGGTGGCGGAGAGGGTCCTGAGAGGAGGAGGGATAGACACTGGGGTCCCCAGTTTCCTTGTATATTGGGGTCATGGCAGGAAAACGGTTGAAGACCACCGGGCTGGAGCACTGAGTGTAGACAAGCAAGACCCTCTTAAGAACATAAGAACATCAGAAGAGCCCCACTGGATCAGGCCCAAGGCCCATCTAGTCCAGCTCCCTGCATCCCACAGCAGCCCACCAGGTGCCTCAGGGAGCACCCAAGACAACGAGATGCCTGCATCCTGTGGCCACTCCTTTGCACGTGGCATTCCGAAGTAGCCTACTACTAACCTAAGGAGGTCGCACAACCCAGCATGGCCTATAGCCTACGATGGACGTTTCCTCCAGAAATCTGTCCAATCCCCTTTGAAAGGCACCCAGGCCAGATGCCATCACCACTTCCTGTGGCAAGGAGTTCCACAGCTTAATGACCTGCTGGGTAAAAAAGAAGTATTTCCTTTTATCCGTTCTAATTCTCCCAACACTCAATAGCGGTGTTCTTCGACCTGTGGGTCGGGGACCCCAGTGGGGTTGTGAAGCCTCGTTTTTGGGGTTCCAGGCAACCTTTCCCTGCCTGCAATCCAGTAATGGCACTGCCTTATCAAAACTGGGTTCCTTATACAATCTGCATAGCCTCTTCTTTCTGTCTTGCCCTGCAGTTCCTAAGACCAGTAGGTTGCGAACAACCTTGTAGGGAGGTTGTGAAGGAGCAAGAAGCAGGGGGAAATGGGGCAAGTGGGGGTGGGTGGAGAAGGAGCGGGGAGGAATTGATGGTGGGTCCCAAGTCTCAGGGCTCAATCCCAACCAGTTTTCCAGCACTGACACCGCTGTGCCAAATGGGGCATGCTCTGCCTTCTTCAATGGCATAGTAGTCACAGAGGCCTCCTCAAGGTCAGGGAACGTTTGCTCCCTTATCTCCAGAGGCAGGTCTAAGGGAGGGCAAAGCTCTAAGTTTTGCAAGAAGCCTTACCTTGCAGTGGAAATCACTCCTCTCCTGCACAGTTTTAGCCAATCCTCACAGGGAAAAGCAACATCTTGGCGTTGCTTACTGGCTACAGCAGCAAGGGAGAGGAGGGATTTGCATGACAGGGTAAGGCTCCTTGCAACACTTAGACCTTTGCCCTCCCTGTAGATCCGCCTCTGCTTATCTCAGAGCTGAACTGCCCTTACCCAGGGGCTGGAAAGCTGGTTAGGATTGTGTCCTCATTCTTCAGTTTCTTGTTTTTGTACTGGGGTTGCAACATGAAAATGTTTGGAGGAAGCTTGCCATCCAAAGACTGAGGAATGCACTGAAGAAACCGCCTTATGCAAAGTGACTCTTGTTGCTCTGACTCAACCTGGCCAACAGCAGCTCTCCATGCTTTCAGGCATGCTCTCCTCTGCCCTACCTAGGCATAGGGACATGGTGGCGCAGCGAGTTAATCCGCTGCTGCTGGGCTTTCTGACCAGAAGGTTGGAAGTTCAAGACTGCATGATGGAGTGAGCTCCCGTTGCTTGTCCCAGCTCCTGCCAACCTTGCAGTTCGAAAGCACCTAAATGCGAGTAGATAAATAGGGACCACTTCGGGGGGAAGGGAACGGTGTTCCATGCGCTACGGCGTAGAGTCATGCCAGCCACATGACCACGGAAGCTCGTCCTCGGACAAATCGCCGGCTCTACAGGCTTAAAAATGGAGATGAGCACCGCCCCCTACAGTCGGTCATGACTAGACCACTCGGTCGTGGGGAAACCTTTACCTTTACCTTACCTAGGCATGCCAGGGAGTGAACCTGGGACCTTTTAAAAAGCTCACCTTGATTTTAGCAGGGGAGGCTTGAGAGGAGAAGCCCAGCTCTCTGCTGGCAGTTCTTCTTAAAATATCTTTGTGGCTGTGGCTGTGGCTGTGGTGGCGAGGGAGCAATTTGGTCCGTTTTGTGTGGACTGTGCAGACAGAGCAGAGCCTCCCCCCCTCCCATGCACTCTGCCTTCCCAGGGGGCACAGAGCTGCGACAGGCTGCCTGCACGCCTCGGACCGTCAGAAACAGCTCTCAGCCGGAAAGGTCAGGGACGTGGTGTGGTGACACGGTGACCTTTCCACAGCCCGGAGAGGGATGGCGAACTCTGCAGAGAGCAGCCCAGAGGGTTCAGGAGGTCAGGAAGTGGTTCTGCAAGGAGTCTGGCTCGGTGGCAGAATCCCCTGCAGCAGATTTCCAGGCGGAGGCACCACTAGGGCTTGCATCATCTGGTGTGGGAGTTCTTTGAGCCAGCAGAGCGCCGAAGAACAGATGCTTTTGAATTCTGGTGTTGGAGAAGACTCTTGAGAGTCCCCTGGACTGCAAGGAGATCCAATTGGTCCATCCTCCAGGAAGTCAAGCCTGATTGCTCCCTGGAAGGAGAAATCCTGAAGCTGAAGTGCAAATGCTTTGGCCACCTCATGAGAAGAGAGGACTCTTTGGAAAAGACCCTCATGCTGGGAAAGATGGAAGGCCAAAGGAGAAGGGGGTGGGAGACGATGAGATGGTTAGAGAGTGTCACCGAAGCAATGAACATGAAGTTGGGTGAACTCCGGAAGCTAGTGGAGGACAGGGAGGCCTGGCGTGCTGCGGTCCAGGGGGTCGCGAAGAGTCAGACACGACTTAGCGACTGAACAGCAATGCACAGCTACAGGCAGGGGGGTGGACTAGATGACCTTGTAGGTCCCTTCCGATTCTATGATTCTATGAAATGTTTTTAGTTCAGTGCTTTTACATATCTTGTCTGCAAGAGTAGAGATTCCAGTTGGACATCAGGGAGAATTTCTTGACAATAAGGGTGGTTCGACAGTGGAACAGATCGCCACTGGAGGGAGGTGGTGGAGTCTCCCTCACTGGAGGCCTTCAAGCAGAGGCTCGACAGGCACCTAGAGCACTAGGAGGATTTCCTGCTCCAGTCAGGGGTTGGACTAGATGACCTTGCAGGTCCCTTCCAACTCTATGATTCTAAGAACCCTGCTACATCAGGCCAAGGGCCCAGCTAGTCCAGTTTCCCAGCTAGTCCAGTTAAATTTTTATTTAACAATGGGTACAAACTTCAAGAGAGGAGATTCCGGCTGGACATCAGGAAGAATTCCTTTACGATAAGGGCGGTTAGACAGTGGAACAGATTGCCACTGGAGGGAAGTGGGAGATTCTCCCTCACTGGAGACCTTCAAGCAGAGGCTCGACAGGCACCTGCTGGAGATGCTGTAGGAGGATTTCCTGCTACAGGCAGGGGGTTGGACTAGATGACCTTGCGGGCACCTTCCAACTCTAGGATTCTATGTAACAGTGGTGGGGAAACGGGGGTGGGGGGGCTGCCACTTGCTGCAATAGATAATACTGAGATGGACAGATCATCAGACACATTGACTGGGAAAGCACAAGGCTCCTAGTTCATTCTCTAGCCTCTCCTGTTAAAATGAAATCTGGCAGCAACTCTGACAGAGACACAACTGGCATACCAAACACGGAAAATGGAGCTGGGGGGGGCACTAAGCATGGGCTTTGGAAGCAGGCGGTCTCGGGTTCTCCTGGGCTTGCACAAGCTCTGTTAGTATACAGGGGATAGAGAGGCATTCCTGCTTTGGTGGGGCTGCTGGCACAAGAACTTAGGAAAACACCCCGTGCACTCAGTGCTGACTGCCCCTTCCTCAGCCCGGCTCAATTTCAGCTCAGCAAGCCACCACATGCCTTGGAGACCAGACCCCCAAGCGCCAAGAGCGACCTCGGAAGATTAACTCCCTTCTGCGTCATGTGTTCGGAGCAGGCAAGAGTGAGGAAAAAAGGGAAGAAAAAAAAGCCGCCTAAAAAAAGAACTCTGTGCCCCTGTGCTGAGCTTATTTTGGCAAAATTGGCTCGCTGGCCACAAAAGAATAAGTACAGGCTTGGTTTAATTTGTGTGTTACATTCTCGTTAATAGTAACTAATTAAGGCATCTGGTGACAACTCCATATGGAGAAAAAGATCAAGAGAGCCTTACTGGATTTTTCAATAGACTGAGGCTCCATGGGTTTGAATGAATCTATCACAGGGGATGGCTTTTGTTTGTCTAAATCTGTCTCTCTCTCCCTTTCTCTCCCAGCAGTCTAATGTTCTGAGCGGTTTCTTTCCCCCTCCCTCCCTGCCTCTTGTCTGGGATCCAGCCCTTAAAATTAAACTCATCCTTCTTATGTGCCAGCTGCTCAGAGGAAAGTTTTTACTCTCCGGACTCCCCCCAAATGGCAATCCCTGGGTTACGTTCCAAGATGGAGAGATGGGAAGGTGGTGAGGAGGCGTCAGAGTTTCTTAGGCTGACTCAACCCCCACCCATCTCCCCAATTGAAATAAAAAGCAGGATTATGATATATAAGGCATTATAAGAGCACTTAAAACACAAACTGCACATGCAAATGCCTGTTTGCAATTGGGAAGGTTACAGTGGTGTCATTCAAATGATTTAGGAACAGGAACTCACTTTTGATTGGCACTTGTCGGGAACCTGGAACCAGCCACGGAGCCCGTTAGGATCCGGAACGCCTGTTCTGGTCCGTTCCCCCTGAATGACATCACTGCCTTCGCCCCCCTAGGAATCCGGAGTCGCTCCCTTTAACCCTCTGAGTGCCGGCCAACCAAGAAGAAAAGCTATTTGCAGAGGAATTGGGAGGGGGGGAGGGAGAGTGAAGTGGGCGGAGTCAGCCCTAATTTTAACTAGTGGAACTGAGTTCCCCTGCGTTCCCCCTGCATGACATCACTGGAAGGTTATATTTCAGCGCCTAGCAGATGAGGCTCCTATAGGTAAAAAAAACAAAACTCTTTTGGTAGAGGTAGTGTTGCAAAAATCTGCTATACAGTCTTGCTGAAGAGGCAACCCACTTTCAGGGAAAAAGAGGCTTGCTTCTTTCAGCAGGGCAAATGTCAAAGAACCTCTCCTGCTGCGCATGGCGGCTGCGTCAAAGTCATGGGGTCTCTCTTCCCCCATCAGTGTGCACAAACACTGCCCTATCTGTGGTCCTTGGGAAGGCAGTAGACAGACATTCCTCTTTTGGTGGTGTTGTGGGCACAGGAACTTAGGAAAATGCCCTTCTTCCCACTCAATGCTCATCTATTTGTTACTGTCAATATAGACTGGCACTGCCTTCGGAAGGGTTTTGGACAAGTTTCACCTCTAGCCTTATTATATCAGGAGAGGCTGAATTTCCAACGTTCTGTACATGCTCTACCACCGAGCCACCTCTGCTCCCTTAAAAGCCAGCAATTCTAAAGAAAGACCATCAGCTGCCCAGTCTATTTGCCAGGACCCAACAGGGAATCGTTTCAGGTGGAAAAAGATGTTGTTGTGTATGCTTCTTCTAAGGACGAGGGTTTCAGCCGAGTTCAGTCATTTAATGGATTTGAGTTCTTTAAACCAATCCCTTGTGGCCACTCCTGTCACTAGCCATCCCATTTGACTACATCAAGGGTGAGACAGCAGGGACCCCCTCTCCATTATTCTGGCTGAAACCCACTGCCTTCTGCCTCCCCCCTCCCAGAATGGTTTTCATCAGCATCCATTCCACCGGACTTCGGCGACATAGTGAGACAGCGAAATCTGCTCCAGCAGCCCGGCTAGAAACAACTGCCATCAAACACACACACCCATTAAAGCTCTTTCTTCATGCTCAGAATGTTTGTTGGGTGAATGGCCCTACAAAGGCAAGCAATCACTGGCACACACACCCCAGTTCAAAATAATCTGCTCAAAAATTCCCAAGCTGCACACTGGTTGCTGCTTGGAGTATCAAGAAACTGCTACTTACTACTTCCACGTTCCATTAAAGTCACCCCAGCGCGCACTGTGAATAATGTACATGCGTGTTCATGCAAGTTGAAGCAAGCTTCCTCCTGTTTCTGCCACTCCTCCTCCTGATCCCTTACTGAAAACTATTTGTGGATTCCGCAAAACTCTGTCAAAAAGAAAGAAAAGTGACACCACTTTTCTTTCTTTTTGACAGAGTTTTGCGGAATCCACAAACACTGTTGTGAAATTGATCTAAATTTGTGTCAAACTGTCAATAAATAAGCAAGACAGTGTTATTTCGCGTTTTGACTGAAATTTCATTTTATGTAGCGTTTTCAGTAGACATTCTCATGATTTAGCATTCTGTGTTAAAAAGCCACGGAAAAAACCATCCCTGCTTATAACCAGCTCTCAGAAGCTGAATCAATATCCTTTGGCTTATACAGCAAAGTGTTTTTTCCCCCCCCGGCTGACATTTCCCCCTCGCTCAGCTGAGGCAACAAGCCTCGTGTCAAGGGAAGTGGGTAGCCTCTTCAGCAAATCGGCATATCAGAGTTTTGTGAAGCAAAATCTCTACAAGAAGAGAGTTTGTTTTTACCTGGAGGAGCCCCATCTGCTGGGAGTGTTGACTTATTCTCTTCCCGATTACGAGGTGGCATCCACACACCGCAGATTGTTTTGGAACGTGTCTGCTTTTCATTGCTTTTGCCCTGTAGCTGTTCAAGAGAGAAATTGTCGTGCTCCCCCACCGTAACTCTTTCTGTCTCTCAAAGTACGGATGGGGGAATGTAATGATCATCTGCAACTCGAGTGCCTCAAGTTAGGCAATTTCTCTCTGTGGTGGCGGACAGGGGTGTGCACATGTGTGTTTCTACACGGCTAACAAACTAGCTTTGGAGCAGAGGAAATAGAAACTTTGCTTTAAACCAGAACGGAGCCTGGAGACATTTTTTAGAACGATCAACACCTGAGCATCACTTGAGACGTACAAAATTAGGCATGGGGTGGATAAACTGGATAGGGAGGGGTTCTTTTCCCTCTCTCACAACATCAGAACCAGGGGCATCCACCAAAATTGAGTGCTGGGAGAATCAGAACTGACAAAAGGAAATACTTTTTTACCCAGAGGGTAACTGATCTGTGGAACTCCTTGCCACAGGAGGTGGTGATGGCGCCTGGCCTTGTTGTTCAGTTGCTAAGTCATGTCCGACTCTTTGCGACCCCCTGGACCACAGCACGCCAGGCCTCCCTGTCCTCCACTAGCTTTTGGAGTTTGCCCAATTTCATGTTCATCACTTCGGTGACACTATCTAACCATCTCATCCTTGCCGCCCCCTTCTCCTTTTGCCTCTCTTCTCATCAGGTGGCCAAAGTACTTGAGCTTCAGCTTCAGGATTTGTCCTTCCAGGGAGCAATCAGGCTTGACTTCTTGCGGGATTGACCGATTGGCTCTCCTTGCAGTCCAGGGGACTCTCAAGAGTCTTCTCCAACACCATAATTCGAAAGCATCTATTCTTCGGCGCTCTGCCTTCCTTATGGTCCAGCTCTCACATCCATACGTTGCTACTGGGAAAACCATAGCTTTGACTATGCGAACCTTTGTTGGCGCCTGGTCTAGGTGCCTTTAAAAGGGGATTAGACAGATTTCTGGAGGAAGAGTCCATCGTATGCTACAGGCCATGATGGATGGTGCAACTTCCTTATGCTAGAAGTAGGCTACTTCAGAATGCCAGGTGCAAGGGAGTGGTAATGGGATGCAGGCATCTTGTTGTCTTGTGTGCTCCCTGAGGCAGCTGGTGGGCCACTATGAGATACAGGAAGCTGGACTAGATGGACCTTTGCCCTGATCCAGTGGGGCTCTTATGTTCTTTTTGGGGCTCAGTACAAAGTGAAAGTCTGTCCTATGGGAGAGGAACAAATGGGTTCTCAACTGCCTCTGAGAGTATCTGGATCAAATGGGCTTAAATTGCAAGGCAGGAGATTCTGGTTGGACACCAGAAGAAATTGTGGACAGTTTCGGGCAGTTCGGCAGAGGAACAAGTTGTCGAGGGAGGTGGACTCTCCCTCCCTGGTGGTCTTCAAGCAGAGGCTCGACAGGCACCTGCTATTCCTCCCACTCTCCAAATTTCCCCCTGCTACGTTTCCTCTTCCTTTTCTAACCCAGATAATGTCCCCCTCAGCCAGTGGAGCCCAGGAAATTCTCCCAATGCTGGGTCATGAACAACCGATTGGGTCATGAACAACTGATCATGAACAATGCTGTTCTAGGAGGATTTCCTGCTACAGGCAGAGGGGTGGATTAGATGGCCTTGTAGGCAGTGATGTCATGCAGGGGGAACGCGGGGGAACTCAGTTCCACTAGTTAAAATTAAGGCTGACTCCGCCCACTTCACTCTCCCCCCTCCCGATTCCTCTGCAAAGAGCTTTTCTTCTTGGTTGGCCGGCACTCAGAGGGTTAAAGGGAGCGACTCCAGATTCCTAGGGGGGCAAGGCAGTGATGTCATTCAGGGGGAACGGAGCAGAACGGGCGTTCCGGATCCTAACGGGCTCCGTGGCTGGTTCCGGGTTCCTGACAAGTGCCAATCAAAAGTGAGTTCCTGTTCCTAAATCACAATTCACAATTCACAAAACCTTTATTGGCATATAAAAAAGTAAGGCAACCAGCAAGCAAGCCATAAAACAAACAACAGCAAACAATTTAGCTCTCCGGAGCTAAAATAAAAGATAAAGGTAAACAGAGTGAAATTAAAATTTGGAGCACTCTTCTGTCTCTCGACGTTTGTTATTAATTTTTACTATAGAGAACAAAAACTCCGCTACATGTCGAATAAGGGTCGGATCTGAAGACCTGAGAAAAAGATTTTGGTTTTGCTTGTTCCTAAATCATTTGAATGGCACCACTGCTTGTAGGTCCCTTCCAACTCTAGGATTCTATGAAAGCCGGATCATTTCAAACTGTGGCTTTCCGGCAGGTTTGGAGCCTGCCCTGCCCCCCCGCCCCGCTCACGCGCAGAAGTCCAACCACCCAAGCGGTTTGATTTCTGAGCTATGGCTAGCATAAGCCCTTGTTTCTCCTGATGCCGTAACGGGATCTCCATTTGCACGCCTCTCTTTACACAACTATCCAGCTCTTGCACAGTTCAGCAGAGAGGAGCCGAGCAACGCTCTGCTGCGCTCAGGACCAACACGCCGCTTCCCGGGACATTGATCCGTCGCTGGAGAAAGTTGAATGGCGAGAAAACAAGCAAAGGAAGAAGGATGAGGCCTCACTCTCCCCTTCAGTGGCTCCGTCTCCTGTTCCCCTCTCGAGGGAAATGGGCGGCCAGGGGAAAAAAATGGTGTTATTACTCTTCAACTGGTATCAAATATTTATCAGGATAATTTGCTAGTCCCTGCTGCAGATCGCAGAGGCTTCATCATGCGGGGATCTTGCTCCTGCCACTTCAGGGGGCGCACCGCGCACCTCCTCCGTCATGTGGCTCTTTGCAAGGCAGGTCCCTCCTATCCCGGTACTGGGGGGCGGTGCCCACTGCATGAATCCGTAGTGGGCAATTGTGCCAGTTTAGGGGTTCTTGCGTTTCTGTGTGCAGGATGCAGTGTGGCTCAGTCATTGAGAAAAGCAGGCCTGGCATCTCACCTGGTGGGGCCCAACACCCTGGGAAGATGCTGCCAGTCAGGGCCCGATACCCTTTGGGCAGATGCGGCCATTAGATATTAAGCTAACTGATCAAGGGTCTTAACTCAGTAGCTTTCTTTACTTCCATGCCTTCTCCTACTTGCCTTCCACTGTGCTAGAGGTAAAAGGTAAAGGTTTCCCCATGACCAAATGGTCTAGTCGTGACCGACTGTAGGGGGCGCTGCTCATCTCTGTTTCAAAGCCTGCAGAGCCAGCCTTTTGTCCGAGGACAAGCTTCCGTGGTCATGTGGCCGGCATGACTATATTCCAAGGCGCACGGAACGCCGTTCCCTTCCCACCGAAGTGGTCCCTATTTGTCTACTTGCATTTAGGTGCTTTCGAACTGCTAGGTTGGCAGGAGCTGGGACAAGCGACAGGAGCTCACTCCGTCGCGCAGTCTTGAACTCCCAACCTTCCGGTCAGAAAGCCCAGCAACTGCGGATTAACCTGCTGCACCACCACGTCCCTACTTCATAGCTTAGGAGAGCTACAGAGCAATATATTCTTACTCTGCACTGAGAACTTGGTGCTCACTCCATCACGCAGTCTCGAACTCCCAACCTTCCGGTCAGCAAGCTCAACAGCCCAGCTTTGCATATATAATCATACCACTAAACAAAGTAAGTTTAAAAGAAAGGCGTTTTCTTCTGGAAGCCTAAACAGCTTGGGGTGGCCTCAGACACTGCCCTGCAGCCTTGCATCTGAGGCCATACAACACCGAGCTGAAGCATTGGAAAGTAGGAGGAGCAGAGGGTGGTGCATTGTCTGGTAAGGGGGGTGCATTTGTCACTGCGCCTCCAGTGTCAGGAACATCTTGGGGTGTATCCAGTGATGTCATGCAGGGGGAACGCGGGGGAACTCAGTTCCACTAGTTAAAATTAGGGCTGACTCCGCCCACTTCACTCTCCCTCCTCCCCCCTCCCGATTCCTCTGCAAAGAGCTTTTCTTCTTGGTTGGCCGGCACTCAGAGGGTTAAAGGGAGCGACTCCGGATTCCTAGGGGGGCGAAGGCAGAGATGTCATTCAGGGGGAACGGACCAGAACGGGTGTTCCGGATCCTAACGGGCTCCGTGGCTGGTTCCGGGTTCCCGACGAGTGCCAATCAAAAGTGAGTTCCTGTTCCTAAATCATTTGAATGACACCACTGGGTGTATCCAGTATGTTCTACCCACTGAGCTTCAGCTTTATCGTTCCAGGATACTCGGCACAGCCCCCACCATCAGTATTAAACACAGCCCCTCCCACACTCCTAGCAGGGAGTTGCAGCATCTCTGGGGTCCGTCCCCCCCCCCTTTGCTGAAGGCACTCAAACCCTGGCACAGGGCACGGCAACAGATGGCAGCTGTCGTTCCTGCTCCCCCTCTTTGTTTCCTTGTTGTCTTTTTCAAACAAACAATCTGCCACTTCATCCTGGCAAAAATTAAATATTTGAGAAGGGCCTGGAGGAGAATGACAGGCTCCAGACTGATCAGTTCTGGGGGAAGGAAAAGCAACAGCTTATTCCATCTTCTGCACACACAAAAAAAGAAAGAAAGAAAGAAAAAATGCCATTGGCTCGGAAGACAGGCTGACAGATCCAAACTGCCGGAAAGAGCCGTGCTTCACCAAAAAAATAAAATATAAAAATAAAAATAAATAAAAAGGAGTTGCAATCTGGAGAGAGTTCAGTGCCAAAAAGGAAGGACTGTGGATAGCAGATACAAACACTTGCTTCAATATTTTACATCGCAGAAACGTAGCTTTCCAAGTCAATCAATCAATCAAGTATTTATATACCGCTTTTCAACACAAAGTTCATAAAGTGGTTTACAGGCAAATAATAACATTAAAGTTAAATGGCTCCCTGTCCCAAAAGGGCTCACAATCTAAAAGAATGGAGAACACCCCCAGCGACAGCCACGAGAAAGACACTGCGCTGGGGTGAAGAGGGACAATTGCTCTCCCCCTGCTAAATATAAGAGGAACATCACTAGAAAAAGTGCCTCTTGCCCAGTTAGCAGGGGGTAGAACATTCCCGAGAACTTGTGGTTCTGCTTCTCACCTGGAGACAAAACGTGCCGTAAAGCACGTTTGCGACTACTCTAGTGCAGGCAGCGCCAGTAGGAAGGACTGCGCCAGCCCACTGGTGTGGCTTTCAAAGGAGTGGCTGCCAGGGAGCTAAGAAAAGTGCCAAGTGGCAGAGGGGCTTGGAAAGTGCGGGGGAGGGGGAACAGGCCAGATCGGGCCAAGGAGGTGCCAGAATTAGCGACATCCTATCCTCTCCCCTCAGCCTGAACACCCTACATGGGGCTGCCTGGACTTGAACCAGTGATGCAGGTCAAAATTGTGCTGTCCGTCACACAGTTGATATGGTTTCCCTGGTGTTCGTATTGTTCTATTCAGAGCGCAGTCCTAGCCTGGAGTTAGGCCAGCACAGTTAGGCCAGCTAAGTTTGGCTGGCACCAGAGCCACCAAAAAGTGTATTTGGACCACTCTCGGAGTCAGGGGGGATGGCGCTCGTCTGTGTGCTGGCCTCTCCGACTCCGAGAGTAGTCCACACATACTCCGCAGTGGCCCTTGTGCCGGCCAAACTTTGCTGGCCTAAATCCAGGTTACGATCGCGACCTCAGTTGGCTTGTAAAAACAAAAATTCTCTACAAAACCATTATTACCCAAATATTATCTTCCTGCTTTAGGCAAGGGGTTGGACTAGAAGAACGTGAGGCGCATTTCCAACTCCACAATTCTATAATTTTGTTCTCATATCATTCTAGTCGTGTCGTTTTGTGTTAATATTTGTTGCAGGCTGCTCTGATGGAAGGATGGGCTAGAAATACCCCTCCCCTATCAACTGTTTAAAAAAAAAAAAGATCCCCCTCTCCCTCCTCTCCTGTTAAATAGTTATCTTTTTATAGCTAAGGCAAGCAAGAGCGTGATATGATTCTGCAAGATTTGAAACTGACTTACACGAGTCTGAACTGAATCATTTTTCCACATTTGCTTCTGAGTTGGACTGCTAAAAAAAGATACCGCTACTGATAACCCGAACCAAAACGGAGCCCAGATTTTTAACAGCTCAGCTCGCAAGTGTGCAGGTGTTCCGGGGCCCAAAATCTGCATTGGCTCAACTTGAAATGTTTCAGCGCTTCGCTTGAGAATGCGGACCTGGCAGCGGGGGAATTGGTGCTCGGCGCAGACCGTGGAGACAGAGAGCTGCAGGAGCAGCAAAAACGTGTTATCTTGGGACCTTGAATTTGCCACATATCGGGGAAAAAAAACGAACTGAAGCACTTCTTAACCTCACTGTTAAGCAGAAAATTGTATTTAATAGGCGTGATGCAAATGAAAAGTATTTAAGTGCATGGGTCTTTCTTTTCTGAAACTGTTTGAAACCTAATGCAATTATCTCCTATTTTATTAGCACGGCTTCCTTTCATCTCTCAGTCTCTCCTCCCCTGTTCCTTATTATCTCAGTGTTACTGCTTGGTTTATAGAATGAAGGTAGAAAAGGATCTGCTGGGGAGGAACTTGAGCTCAAGGGCAGACTGCTTTGTCTTGCACGCACAACTCTTAGGTTCAGTAAGAACATAAGAAGAGCACCACTGGATCAGGCCACAGGCCCATCTAGTCCAGCTTCATGTATCTCACAGCGGCCCACCAGATGAATCAGGGAGCACATGAGACAACCAGATGCCTGCATCCTGTGGCCACTCCCTTGCACCTGGCATTCTGAGGTAGCCTACTACTAACATAGTCTACTGTTGCCGAAAATCGGCTTAAAAAGGGTTTCTATCGTGGGGTTTCTATGTATGGCTGTGAGAGCTGGACCATAAGAAAGGCAGAGTGCCGAAGAATAGATGCTTTCGAATTATGGTGTTGGAGAAGACTCTTGAGAGTCCCCTGGACTGCAAGGAGGTCCAATCGGTCCATCCTCCAGGAAGTCAAGCCTGATTGCTCCCTGGAAGGACAAATCCTGAAGCTGAAGCTCCAATACTTTGGCCACCTCATGAGAAGAGAGGACTCTTTAGAAAAGACCCTCATGCTGGGAAAGATAGAAGGCAAAAGGAGGAGGGGGCGGCAGAGGATGAGATGGTTAGACAGTGTCACCGAAGCGATGAACATGAAATTGGGCGAACTCCGGAAGCTAGTGGAGGACAGGGAGGCCTGGCGTGCTGTGGTCCAGGGGGTCGCGAAGAGTCGGACACGACTTAGCACCTGAACAACAACAACAACAATCGTGGGGAAAATATCTGAAAATGCAAACAACCCAACTAGAGAGTATGAGGATCGTGTTTATTACACCTGCACAGGCAGACCAATTCACAAGGAAAAGGCAAAAAAAAAAAAAAGATTACAAGCATTTTTATACCCCCCTCCTCTTCCTCCTCCAAGCTGCAGCTCGGTGGAAAATTACACTGGGGCTGGGACTTGAGAATCTCTGTGTCGATTGGGCCTTGAGACTATGCGGTGACCTTGAGACTCTGCTACGCTAGCTTGGACCAGTTTTCTATCTATGATGAGAGTTACCAGCACTGGATAGGGAAGATTACACGGGGGCAATTCCGTGAGAACAATGAGAGCAAAGAATGAGAAACAAGTTACATACGTCAGCAACTTTAGACAAGAGACTTTGAACAAAAGTCTCAAGATGGCTGCACTTTGGTTCAACGGCAACACCACGATGGACTTTTCCTCCAGGAATCTGTCCAAATCCCTTTTTAAAGGCACCTAGGCCAGATGCCACCCCCACCTCCTGTGGCAAGGAGTTTCACAGATTAATGACTCGCCCGGTAAAAAAAATGGTATTTCCTTTTATCCGTTCTCACTCTCCCAACACTCAATTTGAGTGGACGTCTCTGGTTCTGGTATTGACACATCATCAAGCAGGAAGTGTAATAAAACGACACCCCTGAAATGCAAACTGGCATTCTTGGACTCCAGCAATTGCCCAGCCATGAAACGTCCCTGACAGACAGCAAGGCAAGGACAAAATATGATGCAAAAGCACTGAACTAAAAACATTAAAAAACAACAACCCTCACTTGAAAATTCAAACTGTTCACACTCACAAAAGGAGTATAACGAGAGTCAGGTCTGCAGTTTCCAAGATGGCTGCTCCCAGCTTTCCGCCACCCACCTGACATCAGGTCGCGACCCACCAAGCGGGTCCCGACCCACAGTTTGAATCACACTGGTTGAGAGCAAGGGGTGGCCATCCTTATTATCTAGATAGGGCAGCGAGTGAATTCAGGGGGCGGGGTTAGCGGTGACGTAAATATACTCAAAACAATTCTGATTCCAATTATTTCCAATGGGTTTTCGCATGATGTTTAGGGCTTATTTGTGTACTCCAGAAGTAAAAACTTACCAAAATAACGTGTGATTGTGGAGAAGCATCAGTGGTAACCTAATTATGAGTTAATATGCAATTCCAAGGTTTAATTCCGCGTAATTATATTACTGAACATACCGGACGAAATGCCCCTTGCTGCCTATGTAAACTCGGATTGCACTGCTTTGACAGGCTTATTTTTTGAAATCTACACAAGCAGAAATAAAGTGTGAACGGGAAGGAAAGAAAAAAAGGGGAGGGTGGGCAAAAATTAGATAAATATGTAGGAAAATTACATTAAAATCTCTCAATGTATAACACAAGCAGTTGTCAATAGGAGAGTAGTTCTTTTTCACTTCTAGGCTATTAAGAGTATTTTTTTAAACTTCTACACTCACCCCCCCCCCAAAAAAAACAAACCCTATTAATGTTCGGAATTTCGAAAATATTACAGTAGAAAATGGAAGGCGGGGAAAAAAAGTGTAAACGGGAAGGGGGGAAAAGGGGCGGGGTTATACCCGGAAGCTTCAAGTATGTGACGTCATGCCCTCTCTATGTATAATAACTCTATGGTTGAGAGACCCCAAGGGATGTTGTAACTCATCTCTGTCTTTAGGGGGCGCTGTACTCCCCAAGGTCTACAGGAATTGCCCTCTTGGGATTGCAATTTCTTGGGATTGCCCTTGAAAATCCCAGGCCTAGAACCAGCATTTCCCCCTGGGCCTGGCTATAGCGAATGCTGTGGGGTTGGCCTCTTTCAGGATTAGGTACGTAAGCAAACACACACACACACACACACACACACACACACAGAGTCAGGCTCCCAGATCCTGCTTTTGAAGGCTCTGATAATTACATTTTGGAGGGAGTTTGGGGTTTAAGCTTCCATTTGAGGGTTGTTCCTCTCCCAGGGAAGAAATGCAATTGCAGATTGAGTGCTGCAGAGAGAGGGGGGGGGAGAATTTGCACTGGTAGGCAAGGATGTCTGACTCTCAGGGCTTCACAATAGCAGCAATGCAAATAAATGTTTGCAAAATAATTTGAACCACAATGCAAATAAATTCCTCTGTTAGGCTGCTGGGACTGAGGTGGGGGGGGGAGAAAGGGGTTGGGGAGAAGAAGGAATGCATCTTGGCATGAAAGAACTGTGATATCAGGTACTGCGGACTCAGATTGATTTGGCATATGCTCAGAGGCACCCTTGTCCCTATTGTTAAGAGTAGGACAATCCACACCCACTCTTTTGCACCCGGCTCCTGGGAAGAACCTTAAGGCTTCTGGGAAGGCACAAGAGCAGACCCCAGAAGCTTGAATTCTAAAGTCTGCGTTGCTGTTTTTTCTCTTCTTCCTCCTCCATGTTTGTCTTTTGCAAGGCACTTATTTTTGAAGATGCTAAAACCTTTTTGAAATGCCTGAAGTCTGCCTTCCCCACTCCAGAATACAGCAGACAGTCAGCACAGCAAAATAAGGTTGGGTTAGGATCATGACCCTATTTTCCTCTAGAAAACATCAATACAGACACTGCCCTGAAACAGCTGTGTGATTAGCAGACATCCAACAAATGTTTTGTCTAACCCTTTATCCAAATGACTTTTGAGCCTTGCAAGGATTGTCTGTTGGGGTTTTCTAAAATCTTAGATAATAGGGAAAGTGTCCTGCCCTCTCACTCCAGTATCAGAGCAATCCCAGCGGCTGGTTTGCTGGCTGCATGCGCTGATTTTTATGTTGTGGGTGCTTATAAACTAGGGAACTGAAGTAGTTCAGTTCATTCATTTTGCAATGTGACCATCTGTAACCCTGGCTGAAAAGAGATTAAGAAACATCCTAATTAATCAGATGGCAAAAGGTTTTCTCTGTTTTGGCGCCTAAAGCTTGTGGAACTCCCTTCCACTTGAAATTGGAGCTTTCCCCACACTGTTGGTGTGGAAAAAGGTGTAAAAGATGTATGGAAAAGATGCAAAATCCATTTCTCTTGCAAGAAGACTTCCATCATATCAGCCCCGTTTTATTTTCTGCTTTTACAGGTGCTCTAATTTTTTTTTGGGGGGGGGGAGGAGAGGAGGCTTTTAATTGTTTATTTTGGCTGTTCGGATTTTATGATTATGTAGATATTGTTGGTTGGCTATATTACAGTTTTCCTGTTGTGCGCTTTATTGAACTGTTGGTTTCAAAGCTTGGAAGCTGTGCTGGGCTTTCCTGTGACGTTACAAAGGGAGGGGTAGCTTGCAAGCAGAACTTTTGAAACGGAGGCGTGCTCTCTCTCCATCTCTCTCATGAATAATGATCATAATTATTTCATGCACTCGGAAATGCTTCTTTTGCATGTCACCCTGCTGTTAAAGAGAACCTCATATCAGGAGGACTGCAGAACGCAGGCAGTTGGTGGTGAAATAAAACCGTATCCCCTGCAAGGCCTCTGAAAAGTAGGTTAAAAACCTTATTATATGGGGCAGTACCAGGCTTGTCTGCTCATAAGTAAGCTCCATTAAGTTCAATGGGACTTAGGTAGAATTGAGGACTGCTTTCTTTTCCTGACTTATCCTTCTCTCTCGCACTCCCCTGGTTTAACTATTCAGAAGCTTTCCATCCTGTCTTGCAAGCTTCTGCCACACAGAGGCAATGCAGGGCTGTTTAAAACCATCTCTTTTCCCTCCCCCCCCCCCATGTGCTCTGTTCACCATACAAAACTGAGAGAGGGAGGGAGGGAGAAACCAACTACCAGTGTACTGGTTTTTATTTGACTTCGTGGATATAAAGAATCTCTCCTTTTACACAGGGCTGTTCGTTTGTCAGACCAAAACTTAAAACGAAGAGGAGGATGCTCTTTTTAAGTTTTGCATTCTGCAGGTTTAATTGTTGTTCCCAGACATGAAGACCAAGGAGTTAAAACTTGGAAATTGAACAGGCTGCTGTAACTGCAGCTCAATGCGTTTGTGTAACCCCCACCTGCCATCTAAGCCAACAGCCTTCATCAGGTCTTGTGACAATGAGTTCCACAGACGAACCGTGTGAAGCAGAACCATGTGCTGTGTGTGCCTTTTATTAGTCTCAAAAGCTCAGACCCAAACCCACCTATTACACAAAGGCCGAAAGTTCCAGTAGTACAAATCTGGTCTGCAAAGAGATCCCATTACAAGCCTCAGAGCCCAATCCTACATATGTCTGCTTAGAAGTCCCGTTATAGTCAATGGGTTTACTCCCAAGTAAGTCTGGATAGGATTGCAGCCTTAGGACCCAATCCTATCCAATTTTCCAATCCTAAGCCATCCCAATGGGGCGTGAGCTGAATTCTGTGCTGGTGGGGAAGTTTTGGAGACCTCCACAAGGTAAGGGAATATCTGTTCCCTTGTTGCTGCATCAGTGCTGGAAAGTTGGAAGGGATTGGGCCCTTAATGAGTTGCCTTTCTAAGAAGCCCTAAACAGTGTAGCCTTCCCCCATAAGGAAGAGTTTCTACCTGCCTGATCATTTTGATAGCCCGTTTCCACTTTTCCCACCTTGTTTTCTCCATTTTTTTTGGAAGACTCGGAGACAAAACTAACAATACAAGAGAGTCAGGACGATGTAGTAGTTTTGGACCACCCTGAGACCCAGAAAATCCAGGTTCAAATCTCCACTCAGCCATGAAGCTTCCTCAGCCTTGCCTACCTCACAAGGTTGTTGTGAACACAAAAGGAGGGGAAGAACCACGGACCCAACTCTGAGCTCCTGGGAGGAGCAAGGGGCGGTCTAAAAACATGGACAAAAAGCACGCAAGAATCCCAATTAGCAGTTTCTAGCCCTACGAAAGGAGTATGACAAGGAGTACGACAAGGCTGTATACTGTCACCCTGCTTATTTAACTTATATGCAGAGTACATCATGAGGAAGGCAGGGCTGGATGATTCACAAGCTGGAATCAAGATTGCTGGGAGGAATATCAACAACCTCAGATATGCAGATGATACGACTCTAATGGCAGAAACTGAGGAAGACCTAAAGCACCACCTGATGAGGATGAAAGAGGAAAGTGCCAAAATTGGCTTGAAGCTCAACATTAAAAAAACTAAGATCATGGCAACCACTCCCATCACTTCCTGGCAAATAGAAGGGGAAGAAATGGAAGCAGTGACAGACTTTATTTTCCGGGGCTCCAAGATCACCGCAGATGGTGACTGCAGCCATGAAATTAAAGGACGTTTACTTGATGGGAGGAAAGCTATGGCGAACCTAGACAACTTAATCAAAAGCCGAGACATCACCCTGCCAACAAAGGTTCGCATAGTCAAAGCGATGGTTTTCCCAGTAGCAATGTATGGCTGTGAGAGCTGGACCATAAGGAAGGCGGAGCGCCAAAGAATAGATGCTTTTGAATTATGTTGTTGGAGAAGACTCTTGAGAGTCCCCTGGACTGCAAGGAGATCCGATCAGTCAATCCTCCAGGAAGTCAAGCCTGATTGCTCCCTGGAAGGACAAATCCTGAAGCTGAAGCTCAAGTACTTTGGCCACCTCCTGAGAAGAGAGGACTCCTTAGAAAAGACCCTCATGCTGGGAAAGATGGAAGGCCAAAGGAGGAGGGGGCGGCAGAGGATGAGATGGTTAGACAGTGTCACCGAAGCAATGAACATGAAATTGGGCGAACTCCGGAAGCTAGTGGAGGACAGGGAGGCCTGGCGTGCTGTGGTGCAGGGGGTCGCGAAGAGTCGGACAAGACTTAGCGACTGAACAACAAGCCCTACGAAGAATTGATAGTAACCTCCAATTCTAAAAAGCTCTGCCTGTACATTTGCTCTACTCATGCTCAGTTTCACCACAGTTAAACCTGCCCCTCCAATTCTGCAAAGCCACAACATCCAAACTGTCAGCAGGGGAAAAAGCCAAACCCCAGATTTCCCCAGGAGAGAAAAATACTGCCTAAGCAAGAACCAGCTGAGCTCTCCCTCCCAGAAATCTAACCAAATCAAAACAGCTTTTTCTCACTTCCAGGCACCAGATCAAAACTGGCTTATTTTGTTTTCCAAGTGCTTACTAATAAACACTTATTGCAATATTCCTTCTGTTTTCAAACGGGATGTTGCAAATTTCTGGTGGTTGCTAGATCAATTTTATCTGGAGCAGAGATAAATTGCTTCTGAAGCAAAGCCAGATGCAGGCAAGCAACTTCCTTTCATTCCCTTACTTTCCTTTAACAAAGATTCAGGTCATCTGGGCTGCAGGAGCAGGCTCCTTTTCCAGTGCTGCTGTGCCAAAGGGCCTGTTCCTGCAATTACTTAGCAACCTCCAAAAAAGAGGAGGAGAAGGGCACTGTTGTGTTTGTTTGTTTGCACTTGTCCCTACAAAATCACTTGCCCCGTTTAAAAGTGGCAAGAAACGATGCTGCTCGACCACTGCTCAATCCCCGGTCGCTAGCTCTGGCTGAAAAATCAAACCTCCATGGTTCGAGGCAGTGTACCTTTGTATCTTTGCATGACCAGGGGACATCCACTGAAATTGAGTGTTGGGAGAGTTAAAACAGATAAAAGGAAATACATTTTTTTTATCCAGCGGGTAATTAAGCTATGGAACTCCTTGCCACAGGAGGTGGTGATGGCATCTGGCCTAGATGCCTTTCAAAGGGGATGACAGATTTCTGGAGGAAAAGTCCCTCGTGGGCTGTATAGGCCATGATGGGATGGGCAACCTCCTTACATTAATAGTAGGCTACTTTAATGTAGTAGAATGCCAGGTGCAAGGGAGTGGCCACAGGATGCAGGCATCTTGTTGTCTACTGAGCTCCCTGAGGCACCTGGTGGGCCGCTGTGAGATACAGGAAGCTGGACTAGACGGGCCTTTGGCCTGATCCAGCGGGGCTCTTCTTATGACATTATTGATAGAGACATTGATGTCTTGCTTTTCAACCCAAATAGCCAAACAGACAACATAAATGGTTCCCAGTCCCCCACCCCCCAAGAGGGTTCAGCATCTGGCAAAAAAAAGAAAAAGAAATACCCAGCCAACAGGCACTGGAAAGACAATAGGATTGGAAGGTCCTTTAGTCACCCCCTGCCTCTAGCATGAAATCCTTCTAGACTTGTTGTTCAGTTGCTAAGTCGCGTCCGACTCTTCGCGACCCCCTGGACCGCAGCACGCCAGGCCTCTCTGTCCCTCCACTAGCTTCCAGAGTTCGCCCAATTTCGTGTTCATCGCTTCGGTGACACTCTCTAACCATCTCATCTCATCCCAACCATCTCATCCTCACGTTTTAGAATGGCAGTCTGTCTGGGACCCACCAGAAGTCATGACTAGAAGTGCCGTCATTGCGATCAATCAATCACTAGTATTTATATATCGCTTTTCAACATAAAGTTCACAAAGTGGTTTACAGGCAAATAATAACATTAAAGCTAAATGGCTCCCTGTCCCAAAAGGGCTCACAATCTAAAGGAACGGAGAACACCCCCAGCAACAGCCACGAGAAAGACACTGTGCTGGGGTGAAGAGGGAGAATTGCTCTCCCCCTGCTAAATATAAGAGGACACCACTTGAAAAAGTGCCTCTTGCCCAGTTAGCAGGGGTCAGGGGTCAGAGTCTGCTGCTTCCCTGAGAATGCAGCAATAAGCTGGGTTATTCCTCAGTCATTTTTCAATAGCAAAGTGAACCAGAAAGGGGAAAAAAAAGCCTGTTTATAACCTTGACACAAGCAAAACAGCCACACCGCCCTCCCTCTTCCCAGCATCCCCTCTTCCCATATTTTCAATATGGCTGCTGTAGGTGCTTTGCAAACCACTGATGGGTACGGACTCTGGAGCAGTGGGTCATGACCCGATTTTTGGTGGGTCGCAAAACCGATAGGATAGATTCGGCTTGGCGCGTCAAGGGTTTAAAAACCTGCTGCTCGAGGGGAGCACTGCTGCCCAATCACCATTACAGCGGTTGCCAAGCTCTGGAGGGTGGGCCGGATCCTGTGCACTGCTGGACCCATTGTGAGCAGCGCTGACCATTCCACAGCACTGCTCTCAAGCAGCCTACCTGCACCTGCCCTCTGCACGGTCGTATCCAGTGATGTCATGCAGGGGGTACGCGAGTACCGGTTCCTAGGATTAGGGCTGGCCCCACCCATTCACCCGCCCACTCGTCGACTCCGCCCCCTGCAACGTTTGAATTTCCTGCACGTTTGAGTTGCCTGCACGTTCTCAGAGCCAGGAAGGCAGGCAGGCAGCGAGCGGAGCCTTGCCTTGCCTTGCCACTGAAAAATGAGCTGCTCTGGGGTTTTGGAACTGTTGGGTCACTTTAACATGATGCCAGGCCTCCTTCACATGTTCTGGGGGTGCTGTGGAATACTGTTGGGTCAGTTTAAAATGGTCTGAGGCCTCAAAAAGGGCTTTTTTCATGTCCCTTCCTGCCACGACCTCACTTCCGGCTTATGACGTCACTTCTGGTGGGCGGGTCCCAACACGTGCCAATCAAAAGTGAGTGCCTGTTCTTAAATCATTTAGATGACACCACTGGTCGTATCTGCCCAGAAATCTGGGTGCAAAACCCCAATGACTGCATTGGACTGGCTACTTGTGCAGTATCAGCTGGAATGCGGCAGTGTTTGGGGCACACCGCAGTCGTGAGTTTGGCAACTGCTGCCATAGTAAATTCAGTGTCTGAAATAAGGAAAAAGATTTTTAGGTGGATCCTGATGCTAAAGCACTTCGGAAGCACTGCCCGAGAGCATCTCCATTCAAAGGGACTTGCTTACGCCCAGCTAAATTTGCACAGCCTTAGAGCGCAGTCGTAACCTGGAGTGAGGCCAGCACAGTGAGGCCAGCAAAGTTTGGCCGGCACAAGGGACGCTGTAAAGCAGTGGTCAGGGAACAGGGGTAAATTACCCCAAATGGGGTAAAAATGAAATTCCTGGGGGTAACGGACGGTCACACTGCCGAGACACAGCCGGGCATGCATATGAATCTATATGCATGCCCGGCTGTGTCTTGGCAGCGCGACCATCCATTACCCCCGTTCCGGTTCCGTCGCTGGCTGGCTGGCTCCATTTTGTTTTGTTTGTTTTGCTCCGCCCTTTACAACTTCATATTTACATAGCATTAATTAAGCTCATTAATTAATAAAAAAAAGCAATGGGTTCCAATATGTAATTTTTTTTCTTTTGTTCTGGCAGGGGTGGGGGGTAATGTTGGCGTATCTAAATATATTTTGGGGTAAAAGGTAAAAAAGTTCCCTGACCCCTGCTGTAAAGTATGTTTGGACCCCTCTCGGAGTCAGAGGGACCAGCACACAGATGTGCGCCATCCTCCCTGACTCTGAGAATGGTCCGAATGTGCTTTTAAGTGGCCCTTTTGCCAGCCAAACTTTACTGGCCTAACTGTTCTAGCCTAATTACAGGTTAGAATGGTGCTCACAGGCTACAAGCATTGACTCAGAGAGTGGTCCAAACACGCTTTACGGTGTCCCTTGTGCCGGCCAAACTTTGCTGGCCTAACTGTGCCTGCCTGACTCCAGGCTGGGATTGTGCCCTTAATGTAACACATACTCAATACAGTCTGCTGGAAAGGGCTCTGTTCTCAGTATAGTAATTTATGCCCCTAGGCCAATTGCTCAGTTGGCCTCCTGCTAAGCCTGACTCTTTTTCTAGGCTAGGGTTATTTGAAAAAATGTTTCAGAGGCAGCATCCGTGCACCCCTCCTGATGATGACACCAATCCTGCATACTATACAGCCCCCTCCCCCAATTTACTATCCCTGTTCTCCAAACAAAGCCAGAATCTGCTCCCTGCTGCCCTTGGAACTTCTCGCCACTTGGAGAGCATCTGGAACAAACTTTGTGGCCTGCTTGATGTGTTCCACTTATCCCCACATTTGCTGCACCAATTTTAGTCTGAACAAGAGAAATAGACAGGGCTGAGAGGGTGGAAGAACACGGCGTCTGTCTTTGCAAGGCAGTGAAATCCTCTCTGTCGTTCCAGGGAGCTGCAAAGTACGGGGTGTTTAGCTAGCAATACTTGACTGACAGTCTTAATTATAGGGGGACGGTGCTGAAGCTCGTGCGACGAAGGCTGGAGCCATTAAAATAATCCTATCCTCTCTTGAAGGGACAGGTTGGAAAGCCAGATCTCATCTTCCCCATCGGAAGGTGATTGTGTAATTATTCCCCCAGAGAAAGAGATACTTTTTGTCACGCTCAGCAGGCGCGAGCAGAGCTCTCCGACAGAGGTTGGGCGTGATTTTGGTTCCTCGAGGCCAGGATTTTATAGACAGCAGAAAACTTGGCCCTGTGATCTGCCGCACTGAAGCCACGTGGAAAGTCTGGACTGTTTTGTGCCACTGGCCTGCTAGATCGTGCGCGGGAGAAACGATGCTCAGAGAGGTGTTGCCCTTGCTTTACCCGTCCCAGGTCAAGTCCCTGATGTCACCCCCAAATTGAGCCCCTGTCTGAAAACCTGGAGAGGGGCTGCTGGTTTGTGTTCACAGTACTGGGCTAGAGGGACCAATGATCTGATTCGGACAGCAGCATCCTATCAACACAAGACAAAGTGCAAGGAGCGAGGCTGATAAGGAGCTCACATCCCTCTCCATTTCTCAAGAATGTCCTGGAAATCAGACACAGGGCGCAATCCTAACCTGGGGTTAGGCCAGCACGGTTAGGCCAGCAAAGTTTGGCCGGCACAAGGGCCACTGTAAAATGTGTTTGGACCACTCTCGGAATCAGGGAGGCCAGCACACAGACGTGCACCATCCTCCCTGACTCCGAGAGTGGTCCAAACACACTTTATAGTGGCCCTTGTGCCAGCCAAACTTTGCTGGCCTAACTGTGCTGGCCTAATTACAGGTTAGGATTGCGCTCACAGGCTGCAAGTCTCCACATTAACAATTAAAGGTGCGATCCTGGCCAACTTTCCAGCTCTGGCATAGCTGTGCCAATGGGGCATGTGCTGCATCCTGCAATGAAATAGCAGTCATGGAGGCCTCCTCAAGGTAAGGGAATGTTTGTTCCCTTACCCTAGAGCTGCACTGCCTTTACCCCCGTGCTGGGAAGTTGGTTAGGATTGCGCCCTACCCAGTGGTGTCATCTAAATGATTTAAGAACAGGTACTCACTTTTGATTGGCACGTGTCGGGACCCGCCCACCGGAAGTGACGTCATAAGCCAGAAGTGATGTCATGGCAGGAAGTGACATGAAAAAAGCCCTTTTTGAGGCCTTTTTTCCCATTTTAAACTGACCCAACAGTTGCAACAGTATTCCACAGCACCCCCAGAACATGTGAAGGAGGCCTGGCATCATGTTAAAACCCCAGAGCAACTCATTTTTCAGTGGCAAGGAAAGGAAAGGCTCCGCTCGCTGCCTGCCTGCCTGCCTGGCTCTGAGAACATGCAGGCAACTCAAACATGCAGGAAATTCAAACGTTGCAGAGGGCAGAGTCGACGAGTGGGCGGGCGAATGGGCGGGGCCAGCTGTAATCCTAGAAACCGGTACTTGCGTACCCCCGCGTACTCCCTGCATGACATCACTGGCCCTAACTCCGTCAAACTCTCTCATCAAAGTTAAAACACTCATGCAAAATTATCTTATTTTTTATTCTTTCAGAAATCTAAAACATATGACAAAGCTGGGCCTCGCAGCCAGAAATGCAGATTGCCCTTTCTGTTTTTTTAAAAAAGGAATTTTTTTTCTGCTGCTTCCACAGTCAACCAAGAGTGGAAATATTTTCTATCCGTTCATCCCAGCCATCTCCGATATACTTGGGACAAGGCAAGGCTGAGCCAATCTGATGGAAGCTGTTCTTGGTTGCATTCTGACATCTTAAACATATTTTTTTAAATATTAATATGAACATGAATATGTGAAGCATTAATACCTTATACGTATTGATACTGCCCTTTGCAACTACTTCTTCCCATTTTGCAGTTGGGGAAGACTTTTTTGTCCTCCCCCTTTCCCTTTCATCCTGTTTCTTAAACAATTCTTGCTGGGATCCAGTTATAGTTTCAAAAAACTTGTTCCTTTTTTATTCCTCTTTCTTTGTGTAGTAGGATGATTTGTCCCCCTTCCCCACTCTTTCTCTCATTCTGTCTTCAAAACAAACCACACAAAAATTATAATTAAACTATTGGCGTCCACAGCAGGAAATGTAAACCGTACGGAGGCCAATTGATAGGGCTTTTTTCCCCTTTTTTATAGAAGAAAAGAGAAAATCGTTTTAAGAAAACAATTATTGTCAGACGTATGCAGAATATTCTGTTGGCAGTCCTGACCCCTGCTCCGTCTCCAGTAACCAAACATTGCCAACACTAAAAATACATAGCATTCATTATGGGCTTTAACAGGAAAAAAAAACAAACAAAACCCCATCTCCACTGACACTCAAAATGAAACTTTTTTATTTCTGTATATACGTTCTATGCCTGTACTGTCAACCCAGACTGGAAGCGTCTCCCCACGGGGATAATGTACCACCATAGCAGGTGCCGCAATCGTTGCTACTTCGTGAACCCACGGAGGGACGTGGTGGCGCAGCGAGTTAATCCGCTGTTGCTGGGCTTTCCGACCGCAAGGTTGGGAGTTCAAGACTGCGCGACGGAGTGAGCTCCCGTGGCTTGTCCCAGCTCCTGCCAACCTAGCAGTTCCAAAGCACCTAAAAATGCGAGTAGATAAATAGGGACCACTTCGGTGGGAAGGGAACGGCGTTCCATGCGCTACGGCGTAGAGTCATGCCGGCCACATGACCACGGAAGCTCGTCTTCGGACAAAAGGCCGGCTCTACAGGCTTAGAAATGGAGATGAGCAGCGCCCCCTACAGTCGGTCACGACTAGACCATTCAGTCGGGGGAAACCTTTACCTTTTACATGAACCTAAATGGCCTAAAAAGATGACGCTGACCAGATTGGTGCAGCAGCCTTTTACCTCCTGGACACCAACCAGATTCCTCCAGGAAAACCCTGCAGGATCTGAAGTCACCTTACTAACCACACACACCTTCCGTCTCTCTTTTTTTAAACAAAATCCTGTTGCAATAATATTCAGAGTTAGACACCTCCTGGCTATGCTGCCCAATCATGGCTAAACACTGCCAATCGAGAGGCCAATGCTCTCCTCTACTCTAGAGGACCAGAGTACCTTTTTTCCCCCCCTGACTACAATGAGGCTGTGATCCTGCCACGTGTTTGTTCCCCTACCTCAGCAACTGGTACCCCTGCTCATGGCAAAAGGGCACGTTTCCCACAAATAGTGCGAGTGCAATCCTAACCTGGAGTTGGGCCGGCACAGTTAGGCCAGCAAGGTTTGGCCAGCACAAGGGGACACCGTAAAGTATGTTTGGACCACTCTTGGAGACAAGAGAGGCCAGCACACAGACGTGTGCCATCCTCCCCAACTCCGAGAGTGGTTCAAACGCCATTCCCTTGTATCTGGCGTTCTGAGGTAAATTTCTGAGGTAAATTTCTGAGGTAAATTTCTGAGGTAAATAAAGCAAAGTCTGGCCAGCTCAAGGGACACCGTAAAGTAAGTTTGGACCACTCTCGGAGTCAGAGAGGCCAGCACACAGACGTGCGCCATCCTCCCTGACTCCGAGAGTGGTCCAGACGTGCTTTACGGTGGCCCTTGTGCCGGCCAAACTTTGCTGGCTTAACTGCCAGCCTAACTCCAGGTTAGGATTGTTCTCTAAATCATTCCAAAGCTATTGGGTATGCTGATCTGCTGTGCCTTACACCCGCAGGCCAGACAGTGGTGTTGCTAGGTAGTGCAGACGCACTAGAGGTATGTGTGACAACACTACTCCCCAAAATGGTAAAATCTTGATATTTTCAAATAATACCATCATGTGATACATCATTAGATGCGGAATTTAATGCAGGGTGCAATGAAACAAACAGTATTGAAATAGCCACATTCTATTAAAAATTACAGCCAAATAACCAGAAAAGGAAAACACAACTGCCTTATGCAACAAAAAGTGAATTTTCTTCACTCAGAACTGACCAATGAGACTGATTGTGTTGGGAGTCAATGAGGGTTCTTGGGAAGCAATAAAGATGGCAGGGAAGCAATAAAGTGTTATTATGAATCGGGTCTCATCCAGAGCTAATACTAGATGATTCAGAGTGCAATCCTAACCTGGAGTTAGGCTGGCACAGTTTGGCCGGCGCAAGGGCCACCGTAAAGCGCGTTTGGACCACTCTTGGAGTGAAGGAGGATGGCGCACGTCTGTGTGCTGGCCTCTCTGACTCAGAGAGTGGTCCAAACATACGTTACGGTGTCCCTTGTGCTGGGCCAGACTTGGCTGGCCTAACTGTGCCGGCCTAACTCCAGGTTGGGATTGCGTTCTCAGTGGTTGGCCACAGGTTGTTCGCCCCCGACACAGTGGTGTCATCCAAATGATTTAGGAACAGGTACTCACTTCTGATTGGCACTTGTCGGGGTCCGACCATCGGAAGTGATGCCATAAGCCGGAAGTGATGTTGTGGCAGGAAGTGAGGTCATAGCCGGAAGTGATGTCATGATGGTTGCCATGGATGTGATCATGTTTGTAAGAACTTCAGCTTGTGGTTAGTGTTGATTTAACTTCTATTGCTTTGCTTTCTAGAGATGTGTATAGACATAGTTTGCTTCAACTGTTCCCTGGTTAAATAGCAGGCTGGACTGTACTAGATTGGGAGCCCTTTTGGGACAGGGAGCCATTTAACTTTAGTGTTAAATGCAAGGAGCCGGCAAGGAGCAGGAGGGGGAACGGGCGACCAAAAAAAGTCCGTGTGGGGGCTGGGGCTGGGGGGAGGCTGCAGGAGGAACCGGGACGCTGGATCTGCGCGGCTGGAGGGAGCGGGAGCCCCAGGCAGCCTACCTTCTCACGCTTGCTGCCTTATTCCCGGGTCTCCCTCGCTGCCGCTGCTGCTGCCTCCAGTCCTCTTGCTCTGCTGCTGCCGCCGCCACCACCACACTGCCTGCCTGCCTGCCTGCCTCCTCACAGGAAGTGCAGGCAACAGCTGCAGGCGTGCAGTACGCATGCGCAGCTGCTGAGCCAACCAGCCGACGGGGCCAGCTTCGAGTGGGCGGGGCCAGCTCAACTCCTAGGAACCGGTACTCGCGTAGTGGTGCGTAGTGGGTGCATGACATCACTGCCCCGACAGAGGCATCCAAAGTTGCTTTGCCACAATATAAAAAGATGAAGTTCGGTCCCTCTCCAACCTCTTCTGTAGCTGTCGGGCTCACAACGCCTGTTTTGCCTTTCAGGGTGAGACAGCAAAGCCTCTGGCATGATGCACCAGAAATCTGGCCTGCGCCCCAAACAATCTCAACTTTGGATTCTCTGCAGCCTCCATAAACGTCTCATCAAACTGCTGATTTATGTTGCCTGTGTAGGTAAGCCCGACCTTCTCTGGACTCTGTCCAGACAGGCCACAACTGCGTGGGTTGTCTTTGTTTTGAAAAATTGGTGTCTTTCTCCTCCCTCTAAGAAGAGCCCCGATGCTGGATTAGGCCCAAGGCCCACCTAGTCCAGCTTCCTACATCTCACAGCGGCCCACCAGGTGCCTCAGATAGCACAAGACAATAAGATGCCTGCATTCCGTGGCCACTCCCTGGCACCTGGCATGCTGAGGTAAATAATAACTTGCACCCAATCTGGGCCTTAAGAACATCAGAAGAGCCCTGCTGGATCAGGCCAAGGGCCATCTAGTCCAGCTTCCTGCATCTTACAGCGGCCCACCAGGTGCCTTAACGAGCACACAAGACAATAAGATGCCTGCATCCTGATGCCACTCCCTTGCGTCAGGCATTCTGAGCAGAGACGTTTCTACAGGGAGGGCAAAGCTCTAAGTGTTGCAAGCAGCCTTACCCTGTCATGTAAATCCCTCCTCTCCCTTGCTGCTGTAGCCAGTAAGCAACGCCAAGATGTTGCTTTTCCCTGTGAGGATTGGCTAAAACGGTGCAGGAGAGGAGCGATTTCCACTGCAAGGTCAGGCTTCTTGCAAAACTTAGAGCTTTGCCATCCCTGAAGAAACGCCACTGATTCTGAGGTAAATTTCGGAGGTAAAATTGCTGAGGTAAATAATAGCTTGCAACCCAGTCTGGGCCTTAAGAACATAAGAAGGTTGAAACAACCTATATTTTTGCAAGCATCCTCAGCAGGAATGATAACCTGTGGTATGAGGTAAACGTCATACCTCCAAATTGCAATGCAAAACTAGGTTTTCCCTAGTAGTTGGCATGCCATAGATCACATGCAAACCCATTTTCAACCTTTTGATTGGCCTGGAAGTCCCCAACTGGACCTCTTGCTCTCCAGATCAACCTTCGGGGTCACCTGGAATGACTATAAAGATTTTGGGGAGTGGGGAACAGTCCCTGAACTCAATCTCGAGGGAGAATCTAGCAAATATCTATACACACATACCACATGTAAGATCTCTAGCAGCTTTGGGAGTACAGGACACCAATTATTAGTTGATTTATTAATTCATAATAAATTAAATATTTCTTTCTAGATCTCCTTTTTGGCCGAATGCAGCTATTTTAAACCAGTGTGTGCTGTGGGAGTTGGGGGGAGGGTCCGTAGGGCCATTGGGGGATGTGAACCCCCCCCTCCGGCAAGCAGCCTGGTGGTGAAATAAAACTGATGGTTGCCTTGACAATTCTTAGTGCCTTGTCAGCGTGCCGTGAGATGAAAAAGGTTGAAAATTGCGAGTCTAGTGGATCAGGATAGGTTGCCGTTTATAAACGTGGGTCCCAATGTTGGAAAGTTTGGGAAGCACTGAAACAAATTATTACTTGTAAATAAATAAATACTCTATTTGTTTCTAGATCACCTTTTAAAAAAAAGTCTCGTAAAGCAAGGTGGTTTTAAAAAGCATCGTTTTAAAAAGTGGTTACTGGTGCTAAAACGTTTAGAAACCGCTGCTATATACTTTTACCTGGGAATAAGTTTCCTGACGTGGTGGTGCAGTTGGTTAAACTGCTGCTGCTGGGCTTTCCAACCAGAAGGTTGGGAGTTCAAGACTGCGTGACCGAGTGAGCTCTAGTTGCTTGTCCCAGCTCCTGCCAACCTAGCAGTTCGAAAGCACCTAAATGCAAGGAGATAAATAGGGACCACTTTGGTGGGAAGGGAACGGTGTTCCGTGCGCTACGGCGTAGAGTCATGCCGGCCACATGACCACGGAAGCTTGTCCTTGGACAAAATGCCGGCTGAACAGGCTTAGAAATGGAGATGAGCACTGCCCCCTGCAGTCGGTCACGACTAGACCATTCGGTCTTGGGGGAAACATTTACCTTTACCTTTAAGTTTCCTGAACTCAGTGGGGCTCACTCCTGAGTAGACAGACCTAAGATTTGTGCTTTGTAGCTTTTCAGAATACCAACCTGCTAATCAGGAGTTCCCTGGTTCACGCTTTGGGTGCATTAGATGCCTTCAGCAAACCTTTTCCTTTTCAGTCTCAGAGCACAACCCTAACCTGGAGTCAGGCCGGCATAAACTAAGCCAGCAAAGTTTGGCCAGCACAAGGGCCACCATAAAGCGTGTTTGGACTACTCTCGGAGGATGGCTCACGTCTGTGTGCTGGCCTTTCTGACTCTGAGAGTGGTCCAAACATACTTCACAGTGTCCCTTGTGCCGGCCAAACTTTGCTGGTTTAGTTTATGCCGGCCTAACTCAGTTTAGGATTGTGCCCTCAGTCTTCTCCATCTGCAAAATGGGGACAGTCATACGATTGTTCACTGGTGCTCCAACGCTGTTGTTGGGGCTGCGTCAAAGTAATTCATGGGAAGCTTTTAGCATTGTACGTACGAGTCTTTTCTTTTCCAGGGTGGAAAATGCTGTCTTTATGTGGCACAGCTTTGAAATTCTATAGCTGCAGCCACCAGTGAGAATCTTGAGCCAGGTGGCTCTCCTTCCCTTTTCAAGCGTTTGGCCACCAGGGGGCTCTCGTGCTCCAGAGTGCCTGCAACTATTCCGCTGTGCTAGTTAGCAAGCATCGGTTTCCTTGTGACAGACAAATCCGAAACTTTGCGACTATTTGCAGAACATTTAACTGGGTGTCCCTTGCTTGAGGTTTCCTTTCATCAAAACACGTCCAGACCATGCAGAAATGTGGCTTGACAAATTCCAGCTTTTCAAACTTACTTTGCCTCTTTAATTAAATTCTGGGAGGGCGTTTTTGTTCTGTTCCAAATTCTGTTTGTTTTGTTTTTTTGCAGAAAAAACAAACAAACAAACAAACAAACAAACCCACCTAGGCTCTGAATCCCAACAGATCTGAATGTGGAATCGACTTGCTTGATCGATAGATTTCACTGGATATTGTTTCATTGGATACACAGAACCGTACTTAGTAGATCTTTCTTCCACTCTGCTTTTTTCCCCCCTTCCTATCTCCATCACTGAACTCTTAAGAGCTTGCTGGGTGTGCTAAAAGACCCATCCAATCTAGCATCTTGTCATCCCCCCCTTCACGGCCAACCAAGACGCCCACAAATGATATTGAGTTTATTGATCTGTGGGACTCCACGCCACAGGATGTAGTGATGGCACCTGGCCTAGGTGCCCTGAGAAGGGGATTGGGTGGATTCATGGAGGAAAAGTGCATCCGAAGTTGCAAGTATGCAGCCTCTGAGTTTGAGAGGTAGCCTGTCTCTGAATGCCTGATGTGACAAGACATTGCAGGTGACTTGAGTGCTCCCAGAGGCATCTGATGGGCCCCTGTGAAATGCAGGAAGCTGGAAGAGCTGGAAGGGCTCTTTTAATGCTGCAAATCCCCCCCTCCTCGCAATAAACACCCCTCTGTTTTCCTGCAACTGATGTTGGTGTTCAAATGATACCTGAATGAGTACCTGGCCATTGTGACTCATAGCCATTGATAAATTTGTCCTCTATAAATTAGTTTTACCCCCTTTTCAAGCCAAGCTTACCCCCAGCCAAACTTATGCCGGCCTAACTCCAGGTTAGGATTACACACTCAGAGTGCAATCCTATCCTGGAGTTAGGCCAGACCTTGCTTGGGAGCTGCCCTAACTGAGAGCACAATCCTAACCTGGAGTTAGGCCAGCAAAGTTTGGCTGGCACAAGGGACACCATAAAGCATGTGTGGACCACTCTCGGAGTCAGAGAGGCCAGCACACAGACATACGCCATTCTCCGTTATTCCAAAAGTGATTCAAATGCACTTTATGGTGGCCCTTGTGCCGGCCAAACTGTGCCGGCCTAACTCCAGGTTAGGATTGTGCTCTCCGTTAGGGCAGCTCCCTAGCAAGGTCCTAGCCCAGTGATGCCGAACCTATGAGGGCCACTGTAAAGCGCGTTTGGACCACTCTTGGAGTCATGGAGGATGGCGAACGTCTGTGTTCTTGCCTCTCTGACTCCGAGAGTGGTCCAAACATACTTGACAGTGGCCCTTGTGCTGGCCAGACTTTGCTTTATTTACCTCATATTTACCTCAGAATTTTACCTCAGAAATTTACCTCAGAACTCCAGATACAAGGGAGTGGTGTTTGGACCACTCTTGGAGTAATGGAGGATGGCGAATGTCTGTGTGCTGGCCTCTCTGACTCCGAGAGTGGTCCAAACATACTTTACGTTGTCCCTTGTGCTGGCCAAACTTTGCTGGCCTAACTGTAGTGGCCTAACTCCAGGTTAGGATTATGGTCTCAGTGTAGACCAGCGTTCATCAACCTTGGGGTCAGGACTCCAATGGGGTAGCAAAGCCTCAGTTGTGGGTCATGGTAACTTATGGGAATGACAAAGGTTGAAGAGACCACTGGGCTAGAGCACCACCAGGTGAAGGGGGAAGCATCTGGGGTCCCCCTTCAGGTACGAGGAGATGGTGTCCCAGCCTTGCTCAGGTTTGGCAATTGGGCTACAATGGCTTTCACGAGGGCCAGGCTGCAGGGTCACTTTTTAGTTACAGTGAACAGCGCTGGGAGCTGGTTGAGACATACAAAATAATGCATGGGAGGGATAGAGTCGATAGAGGGATGTTCTTTTCCCTCTCTCAAAACACCAAAACCCGGGGGGGGGGCATCCGCTAAAACTGAAGGTTGGGAGAGTTAAAACAGATAAAAGGAAGTACTTCTTTACCCAGCGGGTAGTTAATCTGTGGAACTCTTTGCCACAGGAGGTGGTGATGGCATCTGGTCTTGATGCCTTTAAGAGGGGATCGGACGGATTTCTGGAGGAAAGGTCCATCGTGGGCTAGAGGCCATGATGGATTATGCAACCTCCTTACAAAGGTGGTGGGCTACTTCAGAGTACCGGGTGCAAGGGAGTGGCCACAGGATGCAAGCATCTTGTTGTCTCATGCCTCCCTGGGGCACCTGGTGGGCCGCTGTGAGATACAGGAAGCTGGACTAGATGGGCCTTTGGCCTGATCCAGCAGGGCTCTTCTTACGTTCTTATGAGCAGGGAGTGTTGATGGCAAGGGGTGGGCTAATACGATCCTCGGAAGGGGCAGGATTAACAGCGGGGTCCCTAGTCTCATACTTTATTTATATAGTGGGGTCGTGGCATGAAAAAGTTTGAAGGCCACTGGTGTAGGGCAGGCTTGAAAGAGGGCAGCATCTTTTGACTTGGAGCCCTCCTCCACAACCATTTAGAGTGGGGGGGCGGGAAGAGGCATTGTTTATCACGTGCAAAATTTGATTGTCTTTGCTCACTTTTTCTTCCACAGTTACCATCCTTCATGTCATCCAGAATGCGCTGAAACGCACCTCACTTAGTCAGCTGTGAGTTACATTCCTTTTTTTTTGTTCCCTAAGAGCATCAGCAGAACACTTCTGGGTCAGGCCGGAGGCCCATCTAGTCCTGCTTCCTGTATCTCCCCGCGGCCCACCAGATGCCTCTGGGAGCACACAAGACGCCTGCTTCCCGTTGCCGTTCTCTTGCTTCTGGCATTCAGATACAGGCTGCCACCAAACCCAGAGGTCTAGTGTCAAGGTTTGGCCACCTCATGAGAAGAGGGGACTCTCTAGAAAAGACCCTCCTGCTGGGAAAGATGGAAGGCAAAAGGAGAAGTGGGCGGCAGAGGATGAGATGGTTAGAGAGTGTCACCGAAGCAACGAACATGAAATTGGGCGAACTCCGGAAGCTGGTGGAGGGCAGGGAGGCCTGGCGTGCTGCGGTCCAGGGGGTCGCGAAGAGTCGGACACGACTTAGCGACTGAACAACAAAACACTATACAACAATACCTTGACTTTCATCGCTTTACTCTTTCAGGGTGCAATCCTAACCTGGAGTTAGGCCAGCACAAGCGACACTGTAAAGTATGTTTGGACCACTCTCGCAGTCAGAGACGGCAACACACAGACGTGCGCCATCCTCCCTGACTCTGAGAGTGGTCCAAACACGCTTTCCAGTGGGCCTTGTGCTGGTCAAACTTTGCTGGCCTAACTGTGCTGGTCTAACTCCAGGTTAAGATTATGCTCTGAATCACTTTCCATGTCATGAAACCATGTTTCAAATTTTGTACACTTGCTTTCAGTTTTTGTCCGATTTAATCCACAAGGTTTGTCCACATTCTTCAGTTTATTTTTCTAAACCCCATTCCTCTTCCTCTCGCCTTCCCCCCTGTCTGGAAAAGCCCCTGTGCTGACCGAATTGGGCCAGCACAGGAGCGCCTTACCAGCTACCTAGGCACACCTGGTTCCATGCAAGTATTGCATCTACCCAGTGCCTCTTTGGCTAGCACAGACATGCCTTATGGCATGTTAGCGACAGTCTTGGGCCAATGCAAGGCGCATACATCAGCACCTTGGATTGTGCCCTTAGTTATGCATGTTTTTTGCTGCCAAAGTACATTTGCAAGCTAATTAATCTAAACTTTGACAGTCATCCATTTTGTAAAACTTTCACCCATGGTCAGAAGAACTTGGGCAGATACCACAGCCCGAACAGCCCTTCCTAATGAAGGAATTAAATCAGATACTGGTTAATAAAGAAGATGTTTTAGATCAAATTGATAAACTACATTTAAATAAGTCACCAGGCCCAGATGGTATACACCCAAGAGTAATTAAGGAACTAAAGAACGAAGTTGCTGACCTCTTAACTAGAGTATGCAACTTGTCCCTTCAAACGGCCACGGTGCCAGAGGATTGGAGGATAGCCAATGTCACGCCAATCTTTAAAAAAGGGAGAAGGGGGGACCCTGGAAACTACAGGCCGGTCAGCCTAACGTCTGTTCCGGGTAAGATGGTGGAAAGCCTCATCAAAGATAAAATCCTAAAACACGTAGAGGAACAAGTACTGCTAAAGGAAAGTCAGCATGGCTTCTGTAAGGGTAGGTCTTGCCTCACAAACCTTTTGGAATTCTTTGAAAAGGTCAACAGGCACGTGGATGTGGGTGAACCTGTGGATATCATATACCAGGATTTTCAGAAGGCATTTGACAAGGTCCCCCACCAAAGACTGCTAAAGAAACTTCACAGTCAGGGAATAAGAGGGCAGGTCCTCTTATGGATCCAGAATTGGTTGAGGGCCAGGAAACAGAGAGTGGGGGTCAATGGGCAATTTTCACAATGGAGAGAGGTGAAAAGTGGAGTGCCCCAGGGATCTGTCTTGGGGCCCGTGCTTTTCAACTTATTCATAAATGACCTGGAGACAGGGATAAGCAGCGAGGTGGCTAAGTTTGCAGATGACACAAAACTTTTCCGGGTGGTAAAAACCAGAAAGGATTGTGAAGAGCTCCAGAATGATCTCTCCAAGTTGGAGGAATGGGCAGCCAAATGGCAGATGCGTTTCAACATAGACAAATGTAAAGTGATGCACGTTGGGGCCAAAAACCAAAACTTTACCTATAGGCTAATGGGTTCTGAGCTGTCTGTGACAGCTCAGGAGAGAGATCTTGGGGTGCTGGTGGACAATTCAATGAAGGTATCGACCCAGTGTGCGTCAGCAATTAAGAAGGCCAATTCCATGCTTGGGGTAATTAAAAAAGGGGTTGAGAATAAAACAGCCAATATTATCATGCCATTGTACAAATCGAGGGTAAGGCCACACCTGGAATATTGTGTCCAGTTCTGGTCGCCGCATCTTAAAAAGGACATAGTGGAGTTGGAAAAGGTGCAGAAGAGAGAGACAAAAATGATTACGGGGCTGGGGCACCTCCCTTATGAAGAAAGACTGCAGCGTTTGGGGCTCTTCAGTCTAGAAAAAAGGCGCCTGAGGGGGGACATGATTGAGACATACAAAATTATGCATGGAAGGGATAGAGTCGATAGAGGGATGTTCTTTTCCCTCTCTCACAATACCAGAACCAGGGGGCATCCGCTAAAACTGAGGGTTGGGAGAGTTAAAACAGATAATACTTTTTTACCCAGCGGGTAGTTAATCTGTGGAACTCCTTGCCACAGGAGGTGGTGATGGCATCTGGTCTTGATGCCTTCAAGAGGGGATTGGACAGATACCTGGAGGAAAGGTCCATCGTGGGCTATAGGCAATGATGGATTGTGCAACCTCCTTACATAGGTGATGGGCTACTGGTACCAGGTGCAAGGGAGTGGCAACAGGATGCAAGCATCTTGTAGTCTCATGCCTTCCTGGGGCACCTGGTGGGCCGCTGTGAGATACAGGAAGCTGGACTAGATGGGCCTTTGGCCTGATCCAGCAGGGCTGTTCTTATGTTCTTATGTTCTTATGTTCTTATGGTCTGGTCCCTAACCAGGCGAAAGTGCAAGTAGTCTTCTGTAGTCATCTTGACTTGTAACCTGTGATGGTCTTTTCTTCCATCAATCTGTCCCCTCCCCTTTTGTAGGCCCCTAGGCCAGATGCCATCAGAACATCCTGTGGCAAGGAGTTCCACAGGCTAATTATAACTTGGGCAAAGAAAATATTTCCTTCTGTCTATTCTGACTCTCTCGCCAGCCAATTTTACTGAATGGTTTGGTTGTTGTGCAAGAGGGAAAAGAACTTCCCTCAAGCCTCTCTACCCATCCTATGCATAATTTTGTATGACTCAAGGGAGTGTGCCTATGTTGGATGGCAGCAGAGGGGAAAACAAGCAAGGGAATTTATTCTGGAAGTGGAATGAGCGAATGAAACCCTTCCAGTGTGCTTGGGGAAAGAGTGAGGCAGTTTTTTTTTATAAGCATATGCTGTTAAAACTCCAAGAAGCTAAGAAGCTACACAGAGCCCAGCTGGTTCTGAACAAAAGGTTCACAGAATCATAAAACTGGAAGTGACCCACAAGGTCATCTAGTCCAACCCCCTGCCTGTAGCAGGAAATCCTCCAAGAGCATCTCTAGCAGGTGCCTGTCGAGCCACTGCTTGACAATCTCCAGTGAATTTTAACCCAGAATCCTATTTCACTCAGGGCGCAATCTTAAACTGAGTTAGGCCGGCATAAGCTAAGCCAGCAAAGTTTGGCCAACACAAGGGACACCGTAAAATATGTTTGGACCACTCTCAGAGTCAGAGGGGCCAGCACAGAGACGTGCACCATCCTCCCTGACTCCGAGAGTGGTCCAAACGCGCTTTATGGTGGCCCTTTTGTTGGCCAAACTTTGCTGGCTTCGTTTATGCCGGCTTCACTCCAGTTTAGGATTGCGCTCTCAGCAGTTAAAGCAGAGGCTTACAGGAGTTTGTCAAGCAGAGGCTCGACAGGCACCTGCTGGAGATGCTCTAGGAGAAGGTCAACAATACCCTCCTTTCCAGCAACTGGTATTCAAAGGTATACTGCCTTGGGACATGGAGGTTTGATTGAGCTATCAAAGCCTATCTGATTGACTGTGTAAGAATCGATGGGGCCCAAGGCCCACCTAGCCCAACAATCTCCTGCCAAATATTCTTGGTATAGCCCAGAACGGAGAGATGGACCTATCCCTCCCCCCCATCATTGCTCCCACGCACCTGATATTCACAGGTAGATTGCTACTGAGCTTGGAGGTAGTGCACAGCCATCACGACTCGATTGACTCGTCCGCCTTGAATGTGCCTATAATAGTGTTCCTCAAAGTGTGCTTCTAGGGGTCCTTGAGACCCCTTCAGGGGCTTCACGAGCACACCAATAGTGGCTGCCATCTGCTCAGTTCTGTGTCACTCTGTGCATGCACTGGCGCTCTGTGGCTTCCCAAGACACTTCAATGCACCGGCGGGACTCCCTGGGACTCCGTTTAGGAGTGTGAAGGTCTCCAGAGTCTGAAAAATTGGAGAACGGCTGGGCTGTAATATAAGAACTGGATTCCCGTTTTCCTTTCTTTTCCAGGATGGACCCGGACATGTGCAGAAAACACAAGAATGGAAAAAAGTCCCTTTTCAGGTATGACCGTGGCAGGGCTCTGGAAGTGGTGAGTAACCTGTGTTTGTGGAGAGACACAGTACAGGGCAGGTGGTGGACTTGTAAACTGTAGAGGACAGTTCCTCCATCAATCCATCCTTTTAAAGGCCAGGTGCCCTCAACTCGTCCTGTGGCGAGGAGTCCCACAGGCCAAGTAAACGCTGGGTAAAGAAATATTTCCTTTTGTCTGTTCTGATTTCCCTCCTTCCAACATTTAGAGAGCAATTCTAACCTGGAGTAAGGCCGGTACAGTTAGTTAGGTCAGTAAAGTTTGGCCAGCACAAGGGACACCGTCAAGTATGTTTGGACCACTCTCAGAGTCAGAGAGGCCAGCACACAGACGTGCGCCATCCTCCCCGACTCCGAGAGTGGTCCAAACGCCACTCCCTTGTATCTGGCGTTCTGAAGTAAATTTCTGAGGTAAAATTCTGAGGTAAATATGACGTAAATAAAGCAAAGTCTGGCCAGCACAAGGGACACCATCACGTATGCTTGGACCACTCTCGGAGTCAGAGAGGCCAGCACACAGACGTCTCCCTGACTTAGAGAGTGGGCCAAATGCGCTTAACACCAGAGTCACACTTTGCTGGCCTAACTATGCCGGCCTAACTCCGGGTTAGGATTGCTCCCTTAGTGCATGTCCCCTGATGTTGTGCGAGAGGGAAAAGAATATGCTTTAGCCACGCTATCTGTACGACTTCAGGGGAGACTTCAGTGCAGATCACAAACCCTAGGATGAGGAACTCTGCTGTAAGCCGAAACTGGGAGCTGTGGTTTCTTGTCTGCCTTGTCCAGAAAATGACATTGCATTTCTGAGTTCTTTCAGCCTGACTTAAATAGGAGGGGCCTGGAAACCACATAAAATATAACCGAAGGAAAGGAACTGTGAGGTTGCAACCCTACTGTCTGATCTGAAAGGAATGTCCTTTTTTCACAGCCTGGGGTGGTGGTGTTTGGATTGGGGTCACAGTGTGACAATCCTGTTCATGGGCTATAGTTCTTTTGTCCCTGGGTCAAAGTCATAGAATCATAAGAGTCGGAAGGGACCTGCAAGGCCATCTAGTCTGTAAGAACAGCCCCACTGGATCAGGCTAAAGGCCCATCTAGTCCAGCTTCCCGTGTCTCACAGTGGCCCACCAGATGCCTCAGGGATCACACGAGACAACAAGATGCCTGCATCTCGTTGCCACTCCCTTGCACCTGGCATTCTGAGGCCGCCTCCTTCTTAAATAATGAGGTTGCACCACCCATCATGGCCTATAGACTTCCCCTCCAGAAATCTGTCCAATCCCCTTTCAAAGGCTCCTAAACCAGATGCCATCACCAGTTCCTGTGACAAGAAGTTCCACAGATTAATTATCTGCTGGATAAATAAAAAAAAAATTAACTTTCGTATTTTCCTCCTCCTGCTATTCTCGGAGGTCCACATGACAATTATGGCAGGTCTGGAGACTGAGAGAAGGGTGATTATTACTGAACTTTTTGTTCCTGGCCTTGGTATTGCAACAAACATGGGGTAATGACATGAAAAATGGCTGTTCCCAACCTGTCGAAGGTGTTTAAGTTAAACTGACTAATGTGCCCGGGAGCTGATTAATCGCTCAAGTGTTGTGCAGGTTTTACTGTGATGATTTCATTAATATACCACAACTCTTACCCCCCCTTTTTTATCTGCTTGCCTACTCTGTGATTCTCTGTCTTGGTCTGCAAAGGCATCTGCAGGGCTGGTTCTTGAACGGTGGTCTGTTTATGAGGAAAGGTTGAGGGAATTTGGTATGTTTACCCTGGAGAAGAGAAGGCTGAGAGGGGAGATGACAGCACTCTTCAAATACCTGAAGATAAGGAAGAAGGGACAAATCGGTTCTCATCTGCCTCTGACAGTAGAACTAGGTTCAAAGGGTACAAACTGCAAGAGGGGAGATTCCGGCTGGACATCAGGAAGGATTTCTTGAGAATAAGAGCAGTGGAACAGTGGAACAGATTGCCACTGGAGGGAGATGGTGGATTCTCCCTCACTGGAGACCTTCAAGCAGAGGCTCAACAGGCACCTGCTGGAGATGCTCTAGGAGGATTTCCTGCTACAGGCAGGGGGTGGACTAGATGACATTGTAGGTCCCGTCCAACTATGATATGATAAAAACCCTATGATAAAAACCCTATGGTTTTACATACAGGCAGATTATCCCTTCTCCAGATTGTCCAATCTGTCCAATCCACTCCTCAAGGCATCTAGACCAGATGCCATGCCAGACGCCAGGGGCAAGGAGTCCCACAGATCAATTACACGCTGGATAAGCAACTACTTTCTTTTGTCTGTTCTGTTTTGCCTGTCGAGACCTTCAAGCAGAGGCTTGACAGGCACCTGCTGGAGATGCTCCAGGACAATTTCCTGCTACAGGTCCCTTCCAACTCTATGACTCCTATTGGGGTGTTGTATGCTTGATGTGCTAGGGACGTTCGCGGCGTTTGATCTGCAGATAGGCCATTTGGACGTGCCAGTCGTCACTTGATGGTGCTCCTTAAACCTCCCCAGTGGAGACTGCTTCATTCAGCGGTCTTCATTTGGGTATGAACCAGCCTTAATCTAGGAGTTCCCAAAGTGTCCTTGCAATGCCTTAGAGCAGAAATATCAAACTTAGAGCCCTTGGGCTGGATGCCAACCCGCAGAAGCAACTTCTTCACCCCCACCCTGTTATAATTGGGCTCTCCCCTTGCAATATATCTTGAAATTATGAACAAGATTTGCACATTTCCTCTTCTCATTTGCAGCTAATGAGCGTCTACGCGAGTACAAAGTGCTTATTTCTGGCCATCATCTATTTAATGATGATGTCACTTCCTGCTTAGCTATGTCACTTCCAACCCTCATCAGGCCCCATGAATTCTAACTTTGGCCCTCTGCGTGAAACAAGTTGGACAGCCCTGCCTTAGGGTGCTGCGGGGGGCCCCTCCTACCTGTTCCAGCTGGGTTCCGCCATCTTGGATCTCGCAACGTCTTGCAAGATCCAAGATGGTGGCATCCCAGTCTCTTGAGATTTGAGCACCACCATCTTGGATCTCGTGCGATGTCATGTGATTCAAAATGGCGGTGCTTGGCATAGCTGGGAAGAAGAAGCTGCAGGGGCTTCATGACCCAGGGGGTGTTGGGCACCACTGGCTTAACCAGTCAATCAAGCCAATCAGTTGGGTGTCTGTGCGTGTGACCCCCTTCTGTTCTCCCCCTTAGGGACGATTCCGACGGGCATCCCTTCCTGACCAGCCGCGACATGTTCTGGAAGAACGATCCCGCCTTGCCAACGAAGGTCAAAGAAGTGCTCCGTCATCACCCGCTTCCGTTTGGGCTGAACGGCTCAGGTAATGTCATTCGGAGGTAGACTGCCTCCGATGCTGGAGGCTCGCCTGCCGGAGATCAACTCCTTTTCCCTCCTGCTTTTCTTCCCTTCCAGTCGGTGTAGCATTTGAGGCTCTACAGCTCATCCCTCGGCAAGATTTGCCTGAGTCAATTTCAAGGTATGGCACTGACAGCTCCCCATGTGTTGCTTTTCAGAGTAAGGGTGCAGCTTGTTGACCTCAGGGTGACCCTAATTTTCTGCTTCTCTCCTGCCCAAGCGTCAGGTGATTTCATTTCTGTTCTGTTTTCCACTGGGCTAAATTCCTACATTTCCTCCCAGCATCTTCCTGTGCAAATGTAATTTTTTTTTTTTGCGGCAAAGCACTTGCATACATTTTCTACCCAAACAGCTGACGCCTTAATATATGGCAAAATACACACCTAAATTTATTTAACTCTCTCCAGAATGCTGTATATAGAATCTGTCAGCATCTCTGTGTCTTGTACAATCTGCACGTCTGAAGAGTGGGATGGAACCTGAGCCACAGGTTTCCATGATCAACACCTTTACAGTTGTGTGTCGGCACCACAGAGGCTCCCTTCCAGGACCTCCAGAGAACCTCCAGCCATGACTAGAGATGTTCTCCATTCATGTCTGGAGCTGTTTTTGAGGCCTACAGCGGCGTTACCAAAGAACACCTCCAGTCTTATCCAAGGACTCTGGTCTGGCATGCCACTGTGGAACCTGGTTAGCTAAATCCAAAGATATGGCATCCAGACCTGTGTTTCAGCATTAATTAACGTGGACTACGATCCAGTTAATCAAATGCATCACAGGACACCACTCTGTCCTCTCCTCGACACTTCCTGTTTCTCCCCACTCCCATAATCCTTTTTAACATCTACAGGGTGGGCGAAATACCATAATTATACCTTGCTTTCTTTCCCTCTCTCACAACGCTGGAACCAGGGGACATCCACTAAAATTGAGTGTTGGGAGGGTTAAAACAGATAAAAGGGTTTTATCTATTTTACCTGGTGGGTCATTAATCTGTGGAACTCCTTGCCACAGGAGGTGGTAATGGCATCTGGCCTAGATGCCTTTAAAAGGGGATTAGACCGATTTTTTTTGAGGAAAAGTCCATCGTGGGCTACAGGCCATGATGGGTTGTGCAACCCCTTCACGTTAGTAGAGGCTACTTCAGAATGCCAGGCGCAAGGGAGTGGCTGCAGGATGCAGGCATCTTGTGGTCTCCTGTGCTCCCTGAGGCACCTGGTGGGGCCACTGTCTGATACAGGAAGCTGGACTCGATGGGCCCTTGGCCTGACCCAGCATAGGGGCTCATCTTATGTGCTGATGTGACATGCTGGATGATGGGGAGGTGGCGTTTGGGGCAGCATTTGGTGTGAAGAGGTGCTGTGTGGGGGGAGGAATGGCGTCAAGGAATGGTGTCAGGGGGCTTGGACTGGCCCTGGGCCTGCAGAGAGAACTGGGGGCTTTGATGGGAGGGGCTGGGGGTACAGTGTGGCTCTTTCTCTGCTCTCCCTGGGCCAGGCTGCCCTGCATGAGCTGTGCTGTGGTGGGAAGCAGCCGGAGCCTGCGTGGCCGGGGTTTGGGGAAACTCATCGACTCGCACGATGTCGTCATCAGGTAGGGAACCGTCTCTGGCAAAGGGAGGGGGCAGGACGGGCAGGACTAGGGCAACCTTTCGGGGTCTTGTTGGGCGGGTTTGACTCAGGGAGCAATCCTAACCTGGAGTGAGGCCGGCACAGTTAGGCCAGCAGAGTTTGGCTGGCACAAGAGCCACCGTAAAGCGCGTGTGGACTACTCTCGAAGTCAGGGAGGATGGCTCACGTCTGTGTGCTGGCCTCTCTGACTCCAGGAGTGGTCCAAGCATACTTTACGGTGTCCCTTGTGCTGGCCAGACTTTGCTTTATTTCCCTCATACTTACCTCAGAATTTTACCTCAGAAATTTACCTCAGAATGCCAGACACAAGGGAGTGGCGTTCGGACCACTCCCTTGTATCTGCCGTTCTGAGGTAAATTTCTGAAATAAAATTCTGAGGTAAATATGAGGTAAATAAAGGAAAGTTTGGCCAGCACAAGGGACACCGTCAAGTATGTTTGGACCACTCTCAGAGTCAGAGAGGCCACCACACAGACGTGCGCCATCCCCCCCGACTCCGAGAGTAGTCCAAACGCGCTTTCCAGTGGCCCTTGTGCTGGCCAAACGTTGCTGGCCTAACTGTGCCGGCCTCACTCCAGTTTAGGACTGCAGTCTAGAAGTGGCTTCGCATTGTGTCTTGGTGGCCCTCTGAGGCGCAGGCTCAGTATCTGCGGGTGCCGAATAAGCAGCGACCATGGGCCACCAGACCTCCAGACTGAACTGGACCAGACCTTTGTCTTGGAAGCTGCTGCCAGTTGAGTTCTGGGAGGGAAGGACCACGTTCTGACCCCACCCCAAGCCAGCCGCATTCCTATTCTCATCCCCCCCCCCCCCCCCCCCCCGGATTCCACCCTTTCCCCAACTCAGATTGTCCCCAACTCTGAAAAAGCACAAAGAAGACTTGGGGGAGAAAACCACCATTCGCTTCTTCCGCCCTGAGCTGGCGTTCGCCGACCCTCCAGAAAGCTACCACCCGGACACGTACTTCTTCCTGGTGCCGTTTTACACGCTGGATTTCATCTGGGTCAAGTCAGTGCTTCAGAGGAACGAGGTGACGGGACTCGGCTGGGCTGCGGGGTTTGAAAAGGAGAGTCGATGTGATAGAAGGGCACTAGGAGGAGGAGGGCCCCTGCGAGGAGCGTTGTCCCAAAAAGCGAATGCCAGTCTTCACCCAGTGCAGTCAAACATTTTCTGAGAGCCCAGGAAATTTCTGGCTGTCTCTCAGGCCCCCTTTCTAATTCCAGGCCCAGGGGTGTTTAGGTGTTAGGAGTGTTTTGTTGTTGTTGAAAACCACATTTTGGCAGTTAAAATATCTGAATAAAAACACACACCACACCACATTTTGGGGTTTAAGATGTTTTCCAGAAATTAAGGGCGCAATCCTAACCTGGAGTTAGGCTGGCACAGTTAGGCCAGCAAAGTTTGGCCGGCACAAGGGACACCTTAAAGCGCGTTCGGACCACTCTCGGAGTCGGGGAGGATGGCGCATGTCTGTCTGCTGGCCTCTCAGACTCCGAGAGTGGTCCAAACATACTTGAAAGTGTCCCTTGTGCTGGCCAAACTTTGCTGGCCTAACTGTGCCGGCCTAACTGCAGGTTAGGATTGCGCTATAAAGCATGAACACTGCATGGCCTTCCAGGCTATGTGGTGTTCATGGGTCTGAACTGAAAAGAGACAAGTCCTCTGAGCATGTGAAAGGAGCCTTTCCATGATGTCACCCCAGGGACCCAGCAATGGAAAAGGAAGCAATTTGTCTGGGGAGGGGCATTTAGCCCCCTGCCTGCCGCCTGCCTCCTGCCACTCCGCCCATCAATGGTTCTCAAACTGACTGGTGGCTCCCTTGACCTACTGGGAGTGCAATCCTAACATGGAGTGAGGCTGGCACAGTTAGGCCAGCAAAGTTTGGCCGGCACAAGGGCCACCATAAAGTATGTTTGGGCCACTCTCTGAGTTGGAGAGGCCGGCATACAGATGTGCGCCATCCTCCCTGACTCCGAGAGGTTAGGATTGCCCCCTAAAATAGACTACTTTTCCAATGAGAAATAATACTGTGGCTACATCTGCTGACTCTATATCACCCATATCACCTACCTAGTACACCTTTAAAGCATTTAAAATTAATAAAAAAAAGAGAACGTGCATTGAGAATGTAGAATAAAAGCACATAACACCACAATTTGCTATTTCAAGCAAGAAATTTTGGAATAAATATCACCCAAAACACCAAAAAAACACAGCCCTACCAATGGGGCAATATACATAGATCTCTACAGCATCCCCTTTGTGGCCACCTCCCTTCTCCTCTTTCTCCTCCTCGTTGTGTGTATGAAGCATTACGCAGAGAAAGTTGGTGTAACTGAGTAGCAGAAAAAACACATTCTCACTTCTCCGTGAACTTGTGAACTTTGCTCCCACCCAGCCTCAGCTGCAATATGTGAGCGGGGATAATAGCACCTGCAACACAATTCTATGCATGGCTGCTCAGTTCATTCAGCGGGATTTATTCCCAGGGATTACACCTTCATGACCTTGCCAGGGTTATAGGAGGCATCATTTTGACAAGTGTTCCGTTAAGAGAATTCCACTTGAAGAAGCACTGTTCGAGTGCAAAGAGAAAAGACAGGTCTCTGTCTCCAAAGGCTTACAATTAAAACAGCAGCAGCAGCAGAACAAGACACGGGAGATGATTTGGTATTTCAGTGAAGTGCAAAAGCCAGGATGAAGGGGTGTCAAAAAAACAGAGCTAGAGAAAAGGAAATAAAGACAGGGGGGGCTTCAGATATTGGGAGACAGGTAATAGGGAAACACTAAGTGATAGGTGAGGAGGGAGGATAGAGCAAGATGCCATTAAAAGGGGGACTGTGTAATAGGGAAGGGAGAATGGGATGGAGAAGTGGTGACAATAAAGAATTGGGTTGGAGTAGGGTCAAGGGGACAAGAGGTTATGGAAAAGCCGGCCCATACATGAGACCAACTGAGGCAGTTGCCTCAGGTCACTAGCAAATGTATACGGCTCCATCTGCTTGCCTGCCTCCACCATTTCTTCCTTTTCTGCTTCCTGGATTTGTAAAGGAAAGGGGTGGCAATGGACGAGGAGGGATGGAGGAGAGTGTGAGCTTGAGCTCTGAGGATGGGTGGCAAATGGGCGCAGATGCCCCTTGCCCCTCTACCTGAGGCAAATGGCTCAACTGGCCTCACCCAGGAAGGCCTCACCCAAAGAAGACCTTTGAGTCTTCTGTGCTAAGCGCTCTCTCTTTGCTGTGACGCTCGAAATGCTTCTCAACTCTCTTCCCAATCCCCACAGACGTCCAATGGGATTTGGCTGAACGGACCGTGGGCGTGGAGCAGGAATGCCTCTCACCTGCGCATCCTGAACCCCTACATCAATTACAAAGCAACGTTCGAGCATCTTCAGCTGCCCAAGAAGCCCAAGGTGTGGCCTTTAAAAACGCTCACTGTGTACTACACCGTTTGCCACCCAGGTGTGGCACCGAGCCTAAGGCTATCCCCATTTCTCGAAACTATCCCCATTTCTCTGACCGTGAGAGGTTTGCAATCATGTGCAAGAGGAGCTCTTGTCCTTCCAGGAATCAGGAATCTGCCTGCAATTCATTTCTGTGATGAAATCCAAGGCCTCAGAGATGAATTTCATCAAGTCTTTTGAGGGCTCTTTTGGGGAAGGGGTACGAGGCTACTTTGGGGCCCCTTCCTTTCTCCAGTGGATCATTTCTATGAATTACGGTATATAAAACGATGCAGGCTTACCCAAAATGTGAATGCCAGTCTTCACCCAATACATGCAAACATTTTCTGAGATCCCAGGAAATTTCCGGCTCCCCTCTTTTGATCCCAGGAAATTTCCCAGGCCCCCAATTTGACCCTGGGCCCAGATACAATAGAACCCCTGGTGTCCCCCTCTCATGGGCTCTGGTGAGGTCAGAAAATGCAAGATTCCAGGACGTTTTCAGTCACCTCTTTTGGCTCCAGCGCCCCCAGTGATGTCATGCAGGGGGAATGCGGGGGAACTCAGTTCCACTAGTTAAAATTAGGGCTGACTCCTCCCACTTCACTCTCCCCCCCCTCCCAATTCCTCTGCAAAGAGCTTTTCTTCTTGGTTGGCCGGCACTCAGAGGGTTAAAGGGAGCGACTCCGGATTCCTAGGGGGGGCGAAGGCAGTGATGTCATTCAGGGGGAACCATAGAGATAGAATTCACTAGAGACGGCATGACGTCATTGTCTTGAAGCCACCTCGAGCAGACAAAAATGGCTGACTCAGATCATCTCCGTGAGGGAGGATTGCCGCAAATTCACAAATAAAAATCTCCCTGCAAGTGTAAACGTTAATATCAACCTTTTTAATCATGCCTGCGTGTTCTGCATACGGGTAATAAGGTTACAAATAATGTTTCTATTCCCCGCCCCTCCCCCCTCTGTGAGGAACGCATGTGCGCGTTCACATTTTGAAGTCTGTGCGTCTGGTGCGCGCCACCTTCTATTTAACTTATTTTCGTAAGTTTTTATTTTTATTCAGTCCTAAACAGTACGAGCAAAGCAATCTGAAATGCTTGGAATCAGGATTGTTTTGAGTATCCTCCTTCACGGCGATGATCTGAGTCAGCCATTTTTGTCTACTCGAGGTGGCTTCACTGGGCTCCTATTAAATCAACAGGCATGCCGTCTCCAGTCAATCTAAGCTCCTTGGGGGGAACGGACCAGAACGGGCGTCCCGGATCCTAACGGGCTTCGTGGCTGGTTCCGGGTTCCCGACAAGTGCCAATCGAAAGTGAGTTCCTGTTCCTAAATAATTTGAATGACACCACTGGGCGCCCCCCTTTTGACTCCAAGCCAGGGTACAATTTACCCCCCAGCACCCGCTTCTCATGGGCCCTGATGAGATCACTGTGCGGCACCCCTACAGCGAAGACACGAGTGACCACAAATGTGCCGCCTCTCTTCTAAGCTGGCAGGGGTCTTGCACACAAGTACGAGCACTGAGCAGCCTTCCCAAGGTCACTCCTGGGGCATGAGCCAGGCCTCCCAGCCTGCTTTTGCTCAAAGCTCCGCAGCCCTGACAGAGGTGTTAACACTCTCTAAAACAGTACAAAGTACTACAAGCCATGTGGCGCACACTAAGTGTCTGCCGAGACCCTGGAGGGTTGGTGAAGCTTCCCCACAGTTTAGCTTCTCCAGTTGTTTTGGTTTGTTGTCTTCCATTTAATGGAGATGTTTTGTTGGTCAGGGCCCATGTGCCTTTTGAATGTATCAGCCGGCGCATTCGCACCTTTGCTTTGGTGTTCATTGAAGCCTGCAAACTGGAAGTTGGCATTCGGAACATTTATGTCACACAAGGACAGATTCCTCCGCGAGCAGGTTCTGGGGCTCACGTGCTACGCAGGCCGGAAAACTCAAGCAGGGCAGATCTTACAGCAGCATTGCGCATCATGCGGGGCTGCCCTGAAGGTGGTTTACGGCCAGTGGTGTCATTCAAATGATTTAGGAACAGGAACTCACTTTTGATTGGCACTTGTCGGGAACCCGGAACCAGCCACAGAGCCCGTTAGGATCTGGAACGCCCGTTCTGGTCCGTTCCCCCTGAATGACATCACTGCCTTCGCCCCCCTAGGAATCTGGAGTCGCTCCCTTTAACCCTCTGAGTGCCGGCCAACCAAGAAGAAAAGCTCTTTGCAGAGGAATCGGGAGGGGGGAGGAGGGAGAGTGAAGTGGGCGGAGTCAGCCCTAATTTTAACTAGTGGAACTGAGTTCCCCCGCGTTCCCCCTGCGTGACATCACTGTTTACGGTGCAATCCTAAGTAAGGCTGACATAGCACAGCCATATCCTAAGCCCAGCAGGAGGCAGCAGCAGCAGCAGCTCAGCGCAGGGCAAGGGGAGGTTTTCCCCTTTCACCCGGGTAAGCCCCAGCCAGCCCTATGGGGCTGCTCACATCTGTGCCTGCAAAACAGACGCAGGGCAACGTGCGCAGCAGCGACCCGAATTGGGGCCGCCCTGGCTTGGGACAGGTCTTAGGATATGGAGCTGTGGCAGTCTGCTGTTGCCGCCCCCGTCGCTATCCAGTTACCTCTGAAATGCCCTTGGCGAGGTCCTGCGCCGACTCAGTGTTGCCGACGCTCGACCGGCGCACAGCCAACACTGCTGCTTGCGTCGGTGCTGATGTGCTTAACGGCACGTTTGCAACAGCACTGGACAGGCGCAGGAGCGTAGCGCCAACACAACACCAGTTTAGGATGGCGCTCACTGGGGACCTTCAAGCTCCACTGGCTGGAGATGCTCTTAAAGGATTTCCTGCTCCAGGCAGGGGGTTGGACTAGATGACCTTGCAAGTCCCTTCCAACTCTAGGATTCTACGATCTCAATTTCATCTCCATACCAAGTCCTCACTTAAAGTTTTTTTTTTGGAAATGGCAACTTTAAGTGAAAGAACTTATAACAAGACCAATTTTACCGTCGGCCAATTGACATCTGTAAGCAAGAGTTGCGTTCTGACAGCCTATTTCCAGTCATACAAACACCACCAGACTTCTAAATAAAGACCAAATTAAATACTATATTATAAATATAGTATTTAAATACTATATAGTATATATATACAAAATAAAGACTATATTAAACATTGAAATAAATGTGAGCTTTCTGAGCTGGAGAAAACGCACACAGACATGGGGAGAGCGTGCAAACTCCACTCAGTCGCCCCAGCCGGGAATCTTTTTTTTTCTTCTTCTCCCAACTTTATAACAAAATGACTTTAAGGGTGCAATCCTAACCCGGAGTTAGGCCAGCAAAGTTTGGCTGGCACAAGGGCCACCGTAAAGTATGTTTGGACCGCTCTAAAAGTCAGAAAGGCCAGCACACAGACGTGCGCCATCCTCCCCGACTCCGAGAGTGGTCCAAACACCACTCCCTTGTATCTGGTGTTCTGAGGTAAATTTCTGAGGTAAAATTCTGAGGTAAATAAAGCAGTCTGGCCAGCACAAGGGCCACCGTAAAGTATGTTTGGACCACTCTCGGAGTCAGAGAGGCCAGCACACAGACGTGCGCCATCCTCCCCGACTCCGAGAGTGGTCCAAACACCTTTCTCTTGTATCTGGCGTTCTGAGGTAAATTTCTGAGGTAAAATTCTGAGGTAAATAAAGCAAAGTCTGGCCAGCACAAGGGCCACTGTAAAGTATGTTTGGACCACTCTCAGAGTCAGAGAGGCCAGCACACAGACGTGCGCCAAACCTTGTTGGTCTAACTGTGCCGGCCATCTGAGCCACCTGGCCATATTTGAGAAACAAGCACATGCTAGAACACTGCTCGTTTTCTTATTTCCAGAAGTATGCCACGACGGGCATCATCGCTGTGAACTTTGCCCTCAGCATGTGCCACCAAGTCAGCGTCGCGGGGCTCGGCTTCCAGGAGTTCTACAACAGCAACACCCCGCTGGGTTTCTACAGCCTGGACGTTGTGCCAGAGCAGGTAGTCAGCAAGTCCAATCTGAGCTCTTTCGGTATGATCTTTATGGTGGCCCTTGTACTTTGCCGTAAATTTGTACTTTGACCCTCGTTTTTTTCGAGAGGGACTCTCCTATTTATTTATTAGACCCCTCTAGGCCTGAGCATGTCAGACATTGCAAGGTTCTGAGAGCTCCTCGGAGCAAAGAGCAAAGAGCAAAGAGAAGGGAGCTGAATTAGTTCGTTAACTGCGTGTTTCCTGATGGGTTGGGATCAAGGAACAAGGGGGAGAAGCCGAAGCAGCAGCAGATGCAAGAGGCAACAATGGTAGCAAAGAGAGAACAAATTGAGAGGGGTGTCTCCCCCCTCCCCATGAGAACTGCAACGGGAAAACCTTTGGCCCAAAACTGCACTGGGAATAATCATCTTGACCAGGAGGGCTCAAAACCAAATGCCCCCCCTTCGTCTGGTCTGGTCATAGGCAAGCCTCTGCTCCTGCACCATTATAGCCCACCACTCTCTCCTGCTCCCCATTTGTCCTGCCCCCTCTTTCTTTTCCAATCCAGGGAGGAGGAACATCAGTGGGTGGACGGAACTGGGAACTCGGCTGCCTAAGGCAACTGTTTCAGCTGACCTTACAGATGGGCCGGCCCTGGCCTTGACCATCAAAGCACCCCCAGCACCCCCAGGGCAAGGCACTGCTGTAGGTCCTCGGGTGGCCAAATGGGAATTAGATGCAGACACACAGCAAAGTACAGGCGCCTCCAAGAAATGGGTCAGACGGTGAGGGAAGTGCTCCTTGGGGGCAGGAGACTCAACCCCCCATTTCTCTTTGCAGTACACCAAGCACAACTTCACCGCCGAGATGCTTTGGCTGCTGAAGATGAGGAAGGCGGCGCTCATCTCTGACATGATGTGCCCCCCGCCCTGGTCTTGGTGCCTCTGGCTGTGCTGACGATCCCGTCTGCCCCGGCTGCCAGGCTGGTTTTGAAAGGCGCTGAGCACCACATTCGATCCTGCCACTTCTCAGCTCCTACGTCTGGCCAGGGACCACTTTTTTCCAGTGCCCCGATGCAAGACAACTGGTTGAATTCTGTTTGTTGGTGTCCCCCTCCCCTAAAGTTGCAGTTCCGAGTTGCAGTTTTTCCTTGTTCAAACATTGAGTTGGTACCGTTGAACTTGGGAGTCTGGAGCAAGGGAGGATCCACCCAAGGAGGATGTGTTGAGTGAGTTTCACCTGTTGCCAATAAAACACAAGTCTGTTCGAAGCGCAGGGTGTGGATTTCCTTGCTCTGTCCTCCGATTCAAGGGGACCAGCGTCCCGGAGGAACGTATTTTATTCCATGTTTTAAATGACACCAGGCCATTCTTGTCCATGAGGCAACACAACACATGTGTAGTTCCAAACCTTTTAGCACTGGGACCAGTGGTGTCATTCAGATGATTTAGGAACAGGAACTCACTTTTGATTGGCACTTGTCGGGAACCCGGAACCAGCCACGGAGCCCGTTAGGATCCGGAACACCCGTTCTGGTCCATTCCCCCTGGATGACATCACTGCCTTCGCCCCCCTAGGAATCCGGAGTCGCTCCCTTTAACCCTCTGAGTGCCGGCCAACCAAGAAGAAA
>JAJKFI010000144.1:1110879-1125936 GCA_029204185.1 Lerista edwardsae
CTTTTTTACCCAGCGGGTAGTTAATCTGTGGAACTCTTTGCCACAGGAGGTGGTGATGGCATCTGGTCTTGATGCCTTTAAGAGGGGATTGGACAGATTTCTGGAAGAAAAGTCCATTGTGGGCTATAGGCAATGATGAGTTGTAGCCTCCTTACATTAGTAGTAGGCTACTTCAGAGTACTGGGTGCAAGGGAGTGGCAACAGGATGCAAGCATCTTGTTGTCTCATGCCTCCCTGGGGCACCTGGTGGGCCGCTGTGAGATACAGGAAGCTGGACTAGATGGGCCTTTGGCCTGATCCAGCAGGGCTCTTCTTATGTGCTTATGTTCTCTCATCTGCTTCTGAGTTCTACAGCTTTCCTAAGGGACGAGGCCATTCAGGACTGGCCTTAGGAGCTGCAGGACTCATTCGGTTCACAGCCAAGGTCTATGGAATCTCAGAGATAGAAATTAAATGTATCCTAAACGTTATCTCTCTCCTGTAGAATGGAAAGCCATCAAAAGTGCGCTTCAAAAGTGCATGGGCGTTAACAGGCCAGGTTTATCCAAGCGCACTTGAACACAACATTGCATACATGTAAACCTACAAGTAAACAAAAAAAAAAAGTGTGGATTACCCTTGAAATGTATAGTTTCAACATATGTAAACACACACTACTGACTTTTTAAGAATTCAGAAGAAAATTAGTATTTATAAATAGACCTGGTTTCCGCCCCCCCCCGTGATAAAATAAAAACACAAAACACCCGTTTATACACAACTATTTTTTAGTTCAAAAAACTCCGAAATCTGCAAAAACAAAACACTCTGTAACAGTTCTACATGCATGTGGATACATCTGCTTACAGTATACCAAATATATCACACACAGAGTATACTTTTAAAGCTGTGATAGGTGTTTGAGGGAACAGGAGATGCTTAGAAAGCTTAGAAGGTGGTGGAGCTGGAGAGGCAAAATTACACCTTAATTTGGTTGTATTTGAAGGAACAGTCACATGAGCTTGAATTAATAGCTCCACATCTGTTTTCTGCTTGGGGATTATTCCAGCAGTCCTCTAGGTGATTGTCACCCTCTTTCCAGGGGTTTCGGAAGGGGTTTTTGGACATGCATGTTTGGAGCATGTTAGGGAAAGCGCTCCTACCAGGTTTGCTGATTGTTTGGCGGTCGGTTTCACCTCCTGGGCCTCCACAGAGTTCTTTTTTAGAGAAATGACCTACCCTCATTTCAGGTGATCCCAAATACTGCTTATAATTGCATGGAACTGAACCTCCCTGAAATTCCAGCTGCTCTGCCAGACACCACCGTGAGCCTCGATTTGAGCTTCAACCCACTGGAAAGGCTGGCCTCAAATTATTTCTCATCTCTCTTTGCGTTGAAGTTTCTGGACCTCACTAGGTAACTGGACCTCCCTCCCTCCCTCTCTCTCTCTCTCTCTCATGCTAATTATTTATAGAGGTGGGAAATTTATTCCATGAATTTTGGTGTTTTCCAAGTTAGATGTGCAGAAAGCAGGGATGTATGTTTTAATTGAAAATATACATCATATTTATAAATTAAGAATCACCTTAAAAGTGTACTAGGTAGGTGATACAGGTGGTATAGTGTCAGCAGATGCAGCCACAGTCATTACGCAGGCAGAGACGGATCTACAGGGAGGGCAAAGCTCTAAGTGTTGCAAGAAGCCTTCCCCTGTCATGCAAATCCCTCCTCTCCCTTGCTGCTGTAGCCAGTAAGCAATGCCAAGATGTTGCTTTTCCCTGTGAGGATTGGCTAAAACGGTGCAGGAGAGGAGTGATTTCCACTGCAAGGTGAAGCTTCTTGCAAAACTTAGAACTTTGCCCTCCCTTAGATCTGCCTCTGTACGCAGGCATCTCCCCACTGAATAATAAATAAAAACCAAATAAAATCATTTTATTTTTTTTCACAGATTTCGGGGTTTGTTTTGTTACAAAAATGAGAAGTGCAGAATGTGGTGTTAGGTGTTTTTAATTTCATTATCACCTGCTAACTGGGCAAGAGGCACTTTTTCAAGTGGTGTCCTCTTATATTTAGCAGGGGGACAGCAATTGTCCCTCTTCACCCCAGCACAGTGTCTTTCTCGTGGCTGTGGCTGGTGGTGTTCTCCATTCTTTTAGACTGTGAGCCCTTTTGGGACAGGGAGCCATTTAACTTGAATGTTATTATTTGCCTGTAAACTGCTTTGTGAACTTTGTGTTGAAAAGCAGTATATAAATACTAGTGATTGATTGATTGATTTTCTTCCACCTCTAATTATTTACTATTAACATCATGACCTGTTGATTGTTCTTTCCATTTCTGAAGTCCTTGTGCCAAAAAAATAAAAATAAAAAAAGGGACATGGTCACTCCGTCTATAATTATAAATTGTGCATGGGAGGGATAGAGTGGATAGAGTGGATAGGGATTCTTTTCCCTCTCTCACAACACCAGAACCAGGGGACATCCACTCAAATGGAGTGTGGGGAGAGTGAGAACAGATAAAAGGAAATACCTTTTTTACCCAGCAGGTAATTAATCTGTGGAACTCCTTGCCACAAGAGGTGGTGGTGAGGGAGGTGGTGAGGGAGAGAGAAGCCTAATTTGGATACAGGCTGCAAATCAGGATCTCGACCAAATTGCAGCCTCCTTCTTTAGGAGAATACTGGGTGTACCCAATCTTATTCGACTTTCCACAATTCTCCTTGAACTAAGGATCCACCTCCCTTCTATTCTACTACAGCTTGGCCCCTAGCCTTTAAATTTTGGCTCCGACTGTTTCTAACCAGCCATCCTGGTTCCTTATTACACGACCTCTTAATGGACTCCTATTCTTCTAGTGGGACGTGGTGGCACAGCGAGTTAATCCGCTGTTGCTGGGCTTTCAACCACAAGGTTGGGAGTTCGAGATTGCGTGACGGAGTGAGCTCCCGTTGCTTGTCCCAGCTCCTGCCAACCTAGCAGTTCGAAAGCACCTAAAATGCAAGTAGATAAATAGGGACCACTTCGGTGGGAAGGGAACGGCGTTCCGTGCGCTACGGTGTAGAGTCGTGCTGGCCACATGACCATGGAAGCTTGTCCTCGGACAAAACGCCGGCTCTACAGGCTTTGACACGGAGATGAGCACTGCCCCCTACAGTCGGTTACGACTAGACCATTCGGTCGTGGGGAAACCTTTACCTTTTATTCTTCTAAGTGGCTTAGATTGCTTGATACCAAACTTTCATCTCTAGATCTGACCCTTGAATCCCTTGTGGATACTGGGCTACAAAGGGCCCATTTCATAATCAAGTCCAAGCTTTGGCAAACTGAATTTAATCATCTTAGTGCAAATCTCAACCCTACCTGTTCTCCTCAATTCTTCGGTCTTTCCCCTTCCCTTGGTCGCCCATTCAATTATTTTAGTTCATTAACCAATCCTAGTATGAGAAGAGCCTTTATGCTTGCTCGCTTCAATATCTTTCCTTCTGTAGTTCATGCAGGCCGCTTTTCCAACACTCCTCGTGATAAAAGGCTCTGTCTCTTTTGCCATTTGGCCCCGGATACATTGACTCATCTTTTTTTTCAATGTCCAGCCCTTCAACATCTTCGTAATATCTACCTTGAACCCTGGTTGTCTTCTTTTTCCAATTCTTTTGACGATCCTCTTCCTATTTTCCTGAGTGATGGTTGTGTCTCCCTCACAGTATCTGTTGCGGGTTTTTTATCTGCGATCCTTAAACTAACCCCCTCGTTTGGATCTCCCTACCTCCCTTCTTTTCTATTCCTTTCTTTTCTTTTCAAGCTTTATTTTACTCTGCTGCAAATGGTACCTTGTTGTGTTGTATTGCTTTATATTTATGTATGCCAATAAAGGTTATGGAAATGGAATGGAGGTGGTGATGGAGTCTGGCCTAGATGCCTTTCAAAGGGGATTGGATGGATTTCTGGAGGAAAAGTCCACCATGGGCTATAGGCCATGATGGGTTGGGCAACCTCCTTACGTTAATAGTCGGCTACTTCAGAATGCCAGGTGCAAGGGAGTGGCAACAGGATGCAAGCATCTTGTTTACTGAACTCCCTTAGGCACCTGGTGGGCCACTGTGAGATACAGGAAGCTGGACTAGATGAGCCTTTGGCCTGATCCAGTGGGGCTCTTCTTATGTTCTTAGAGGATAAGAACATCCTCCAACTCAAGGGGTTTGTCAAGGTTTGGAATTCAAAGCACTCTGCACTGGGACAGATCTCCTTCCTCATGTGCCCAGGGACATGCATATGTCTTTATACTGATGCAGATACAGGATTCTGTCCGGTTTATCCCTCCCTCCCAATAAATAAGCTAGAATACGTTTGATTTCCCCTTGTAGTTCATCCGCCAGGATTTTACTAGTCCCATCCACCAAACTGCCTGATGTTTTTTTTGCCTGCTTGATGATGCGAAAGAGCAAACGCAGCCTTCCAATTCCTTCTCTTTTCTCCTGCAATAGATGCCTTATCCAGAGGATTGAGGATGACGCCTTTCTGGGGCTCTGCAACCTCTCTGTCCTGATTCTCACCGCCAACCCCCTCCAGTTCTTGGGTCCGAGAGCTTTCCACGGCTTGACCTCCCTTCAAAAGCTGGTTGCGGTGGAAGTGGGTCTGTCCTTGCTGACCAGCTTGCCCATTGGCCCCTTGACATCCCTCCAAGAGCTGAATCTGAGCAATAACCACATCGAGTCCTTGAAACTCCCGGAGTTTTTCTCTCGCTTCACCTTTCTCTGTACGCTGAGCCTCCAGTCCAACAAGATCTCCGCCATCTCTGGAGGAGATCTGGCTGCTCTGCCTAGGCAGAACCTCACCCTGGTCCTCTCTAGGAACGACTTGAAACATATCCAGCCCAACTCTTTCGCAGGGGTTCACCTCCAGGAATTGGCCTTGCGGGGCTGTTTTGAGAATAGCACCTTGATGCAGGCGGGACTCCGAAACCTGTCTGGTCTACGCGTCCACCGACTTGTTTTAGGAGATTACCGGAACATTGAGAGAGTGGAAAGCTTTCCCAGGCCTCTCTTGGACGGCCTGTGTCACATGCACTTGCAGGAGATCAGCCTTATTTCCCTTGAGGTTGATGACACCAGTGACCTCTCCGACTGCCTGAGCAATATCTCCATTGTGCGGCTGGCCAACACTCACATCAAACGGGTCTATTTCCCAGCCAACACAAGCATCCAACGGTTTGAGGTCAAGAACAGTTGGCTCAAGGAAGTGCCGGCGTTGGAACTGTCGCGCTTGAAGGAGCTGAGAGTCCTCCGTCTCACCGACAACAGGAAACTCGCTAAATTTGAGTACTTTAAGAACCTCAGGGGGCTGCGGTTCCTGGAGGTTCTGGATCTCAGCAACAACAAGCTCACGACATCGATCTGCTGGGCCTGCCTCCGGGAGGAAATCCCAAATCTGAAGCTGCTGAATCTCAGCTTCAACTTGGAAGTCGGGGTGCCCGCGGAGGTGTCCGGTCCCAGCAAACTGGAGTGCTTGGAGCTGCAACACACCAGACTAGAAGGGCCTGGGCAGATCCCTGCGTTCCTCAGCCTCAAGAATCTCCTCTACCTGGATATTTCCTACACCCAAACCGAGGTGATCACGGGGTGCTCCTTCTGCGGGCTGGACAACCTCCAAGTGTTGAAAATGGCGGGCAACGCCTTTGAGAACCACCAGCTGGCCAACAGCTTCCACAACCTCACCAAGCTGCGGATCCTGGACATCTCCAGCTGCCGAATCCAGCGCATTTCCCCCGGCAGCTTCTCCCACCTCCTCCAGCTCCGCGAACTCAACATCAGCCGCAACAAGCTGCTGAGCCTCCGTCCCGTGACGGACGCCTTCCTCCCGCTCCTCACCAGCCTGGACCTCTCGTGCAACCAGCTGGCCGCCTTGTCTGAGAAAGACCTCGAGAAGTTGCCCCCCAGCTTGGGGCTCCTGGACCTCTCCGCGAACCTGTTCGATTGTTCTTGCGACCACTTGAGCTTCTTGAGGTGGGCTCAGGAACACAGGGGGCTTCTCCAGCGGGTTGAGCAGATGGTTTGCCACACCCCTGGGGACTTCAAAGGCCTCCCGCTGGTGGCTTTTGAGACCTCCTCCTGTCGGGTCAGCGCCAAGACAGTGGCCATCATAGTCAGTGTTTCCTTGGTTGTGATTTTGCTTCTGGGCCTGGTTTACAAATACTACTTCCACCTGTATTACATGGCGGTGCTGCTCCGGGGAGAGCGTCTCTCCAGGGAGCAAGACAGCACGTACGACGCTTTTGTGATCTACTCCAGCGAGGATCAAGACTGGGTGAAACGGGAGCTGGAGGACCCCCTGGAAGGGGGGGTCCCCCGCTTCCGCCTCTGCCTCTACTACCGCGACTTTGTCCCCGGCGTCTCCATCATCACCAACATAATCAAGGAAGGCTTCCAGAGCAGCCGGAAGGTCATCGCGGTGGTCTCCAGCCACTTCCTGGAGAGCCGCTGGTGCAATTTTGAGCTGGAGGTGGCCCAGTCTTGGCAGCTGCTGGATAGCAAAGCCAGCCTGGTCTTGATCGTCCTCGAGGGGGTGGACAAGGCCGCCGTGCAGCGGAAGCTGGGCCTCTTCCGCTACCTGCGGCGGAACACCTACTTGGTGTGGAAGGACTGGGAGTTGAGCAAGCACATCTTCCTGCGGCAGCTGAGAGCGGCCTTGCTGGACGGCAAAACGTGGAACGAGGAAGAGCTGAGAAGGATGCTAACGGGATAGGGTTCTCCCCCCATTTTTCTGCCTCTCTGAGCCGGCCATCAAGCGAATGGCAGTACAGGCGTCCCCCTCCCGTACCCACAGATCTGGCATCCATGGTTTCAGTTCTCAGCGGTTTTCTGCCCCCCCTACAGCCCCTGCACCCATTACCTTCCATTCTCCTCATTAACAAGCAGTCATGCCTCTTGCTTTTGCAGATACTACAAGGGAAAAGTGAAAAGCAGGGAGGCAGCCTGCACAATAGGCGAACACAGAATGTTAACAGGAAGCAGGAACTGTCCTGCTTCCTGTCAATGTTTGCTTACTCTCCTCCCCCTAACATGCAGGCAGCCTGCACAATAGGGAAACACAGAACGTTAACAGGAAGCAGGAACTGCCCTGCTTCCAGTCAATGTTTGCTTACTCTCCTCCCCCCTAACATACAGGCAGCCTGCACAATAGGGGAACACAGAATGTTAACAGGAAGCAGGAACTGTCCTGCTTCCTGTCAATGTTTGCCTACTCTCCTCCCCCTAACATGCAGGCTGCCTGACTGCTTGTTGCTTTCCTGTCATAGTTGCTTTCCTCCTTGTAAAGGCAAGAAATATGCTTGTTAATGAAGAATGTATGTGTGGTGGGGTGGGGGACACAGACCATTGTACCTATTGAGATTTCTCATATCTGTGCTTTCCGTATCTACAGTGGGGCTGTATCAGATCCCCCACAGATATGGAGGGGGGGACACCTGCATTTGAAAACTGACACTGTCTAGGGTGGCACCTTTTCCAGGTGCGCAAGAATTCTCATATGGTTGCCCTTAAGTCAAATTCTCTGCCAGCTTTCCAGGTAGTGTCGCTGCCTGAAAGCATTTCGGCGTGTTTATTTTTTGGAAAACATTTTTGGATGCTTGCATACACACTACAGTTCTTCAGAGGTCTGTCATGTTTTGGCACTCAGGACCTAAATCTCAGAATCAGGGCTGGATGCACCTTTTTAAAAAATAAAATAAAATATTTATTTCATAACATACAAACAAAAAACTCCATGTACATACTGAAATCAATCAATCACTAGTATTTATATACCGCTTTTCAACACAAAGTTCACAAAGCGGTTTACAGGCAAATAACAACATTAAAGTTAAATGGCTCCCTGTCCCAAAAGGGCTCACAATCTAAAAGAATGGAGAACACCACCAGCAACAGCCACGAGAAAGACACTGTGCTGGGGTGAAGAGGGACAATTGCTCTCCCCCTGCTAAATATAAGAGGACACCACTTGAAAAAGTGCCTCTTGCCCAGTTAGCAGGGGTTATGACAATACAAATGTATAGTGACAAAAAAAAAAGGGATGTGCAAGCTATCAAATGTTGGAGTTGATGTTTTTGTTTTAAATTGCACACTTCAAGAGCAAATAAATGCTTTTTATGGATTCACGTATGTCCAATCGTAACTGGCGTCGATATGCCATTTGCTCAAATATAAATTCAGTAATCCTTCCACCCATTGAGAAGAGGATGGTGGGCTTTTGTCTTTCCAATTTTGCACTATCACCTTGTGCACAATGTTTATTATGTTGATTCCTTCACCCCAGAATCCAGTTATAACGGGAATCAGAATCAGTTGGGATATAGAGCTGGAGCATCCCGTTTTGCATGACCAACAGACCACGGTTTTAAAGAATATATCTGAAATATCTGTGGAGCTTTGTCTACGTTTAATACAGCAAAAAACTGTTTTCAGTGTGTATTGGACCTGGCTCAGACTATATTATAAAGGACTTAAAGGATCCAGATGCTGGCGGTGTAGGATGTCAGAAGCTTCCCTTTCAAAAATGTTTTGGTCATGCTCTCAGAGTCAGAGAGACCGGCACACAGACGTGCGCCACCCTCCCTGACTCCGAGAGTGGTCCAAATGCGCTTTTCGGTGTCCCTTGTGTTGGCCAATCTTTGCTGGCCTAACTCTGCCGGCCTAACTCCAGGTTAGGATTGCACCCTAAAACAATATTAAAGCATTAAAACCTAAGACAATTCAAACAATAAAACAGGCCAGACCCCAAATGGATCGCACAACTATTAAAACTGCATTCAAGTGCTAGCCCATTTTGTCAGAAGTTACAAAAAGCCTCCTTAAATAAAAAAATTCTTATAAAAGTGACAAGAATTAACTCCCCCCCCCCCGTGAAATGTTGGAATGGAGGGTATACAAAAGGAGCAAGGAATGGATATTCTGTTCAGGAGCTTAGTTAGCATTTGGGCTTTCTTTCCCTGCACTATTATTCACACAGGCAATTAGGGGGGGGAAAAAAAACTTCCATTCTGTGCTGGCAGGGCTTGGACTGTAAAGCTAAAGGTGTCCCCACGACCGAATGGTCTAGTCGTGAGCGACTGTAGGGGGCGGTGCTCATCTCCGTTTCAAAGCCTGTAGAGCCGGCATTTGTCTGAGGACAAGCTTCTGTGGTCATGTGGCCGGCATGAATCTATGCTGTAGTGCATGGAACGCCGTTCCCTTCCCACCGAAGTGGTCCCTATTTATCTCCTTGCATTTAGGTGCTTTCGAACTGCTAGGTTGGCAGGAGCTGGGACAAGCGACGGGAGCTCACTCCGTCGCACAGTCTTGAACTCCCAGCCTTCCGGTCAGAAAGCCCAGCAGCAGCGGTTTAACCCGCTGCGCCACCACGTCCCTATATTGCAGGTACACAACTTGTTTTGCACAACAAAAATGGAAATCAGGAGCAGTCGGGGGATCAGCTTGGTTCCTTTCATTCCCCCCCCCCCCCGAGGTCTCACTAGTGAGAAACAGGGTGGAAAAAAGGCTTGCAGTTGGTTCTTTGGGGACCTCATAATAGGTCTGGTGCACCAGTGGTGCCTCACCCAACTCCTCTACATGCCTAAGAGCGCAATCTTAATGCAGTCTTGACATAGCTATGTCAATGGGACATGTGCTGCATTCTGCAGTGGAGTAGTAATCACAGAGATCTTGAGTGTGCCACTTACCCCATATGCCACAGGCTGCCCCTGTGATACAGCCCAAGTGCTCAATACAGCCTTGCCAGAAATAATGCGTGGTAATATGTGGACAATGCCAAAAGGATATCTGGGGCAGGGTTACATCTCAGTGGTAAAGCACACATTTTGCAGACCCCTTGACTGAAGCCCTGGAGAAGATGCTGCCAGTCAGTGTCTGGAACCTTGGATAGCGTCTGCCAGTCCATGCTGGGAATATCCCAGTATGCATTCTCACTTCTAAGCCAATGCCTGCATCTAATCCTGGTACCTGCCCAGTATTTTTAACTGCCTACAACACCTGAAGGTCTCCATTAAGTTGAGGCAGTATTCCCAGAATAAGGAACACCTCTTCCAAGGAAAAAAAGGGAATGCTTCTTCTAAGAGGATGCCTCCTGCAACAAGGCATACATGCCTTGAAGCAAGCTTCACCTGAGAAGTGACATTCTCTTTTCATCCACACAGGAGGGATGTCTCTCCCAAGAGGATGCCTCTTGCAACAAGGTACTGTATAAACCGAGGAGAGGCAGTCCCATTCCCACTCATGCAGGACAGAATGCCTCTTCTAAAGGTGGACCTTGCAAGCGTGTGAAAAAGCAAGCCATTTTTACAAGCAATAATTCATGCTTTTAAAAATCTGTTTACCTAATGATTGGGGACGCTAGTGGATTCCAAAAGCATCCCTCGGGTTTTTGCTCCATCAACGAAACAATGTGGCCCTTGTTTGTTTGTTTGTTTTTTTCTGCACAGGAGCAATGTTGCGGTAAACAAGGGCATTGTCCAAGGTCCTTTGGACTAAAAGAAGACAAGGAAGTGTGGAGCAGAGTCAATATTAATCTGGATCTCGCCACAGCTAGTTTTAAATTAGAAAACGAAAGCAGGGCGGTGAAAGAAATTACGCAGTGTGGGAGGTTCTGTATTTGGGTAAGACAGCTTAAGAACGGCAGCATTCTCTCTCTCTCTCTCTCTCTCTCTCTCTCTCTCTCTCTCTCTCTGAGGCTCCTTGACAAACAATTCACACTGCAAATACTCTTCTGCCGCAAATCACAATGCCCTAATTTTTTTTTTTTTGAAATTATTATCCTTATAATAATGGGTTTTCCGAAAGCCTGCATGCAGGTGAGGGAATGATAAGTTTAAAACAAACATGTTACTTATAGGCCAATTGTTTACTGAATACAGAGCTGAGCTGCATTTGACTCCTGTAACAGTAGGCAACTAAGGGCCCAATCCTATCCCACTTTCCAGGGCCAATGCAGCAGCAATGCAGCCCAGAGGTAAGGGAACAAGCAACCCCTCCCCTTGAGGAGGCCTTCCGTGCCTCCCCCCTTCCACACAGGGAAAGGCCAGTTTACACTGGTGTGTAAAGCTGGTGTAATGGAACCACTAAAACCCAGTTTAAACTGTATTCGAACATAGTGGGGAATTAAAATGGGATTGTGTGTGTGTGTGTGTGTGTGTGTGTGTGTTGTGCACGAAATGTACTCCCCTTTCCACCTCACCTCCCTCAGAGCTAAGCTCAATGGTGCATGTTTGCTTGCTGGCAGGCAGGTTTCCATATCTCCGTTGGCTTGTGAACTTCCTCCTCAGGAGTGACCAGGTGTTGCCGCTCTCCAGGGTGCTGAAGCAGAGCCAGGTGCCAGATCAGGTGCCGTCACTCTCCAAGGTGCTGAAGCTCCAAGCCACCTGGCTGTCTTAGATGTGCCTCCGCTGAGAGCTAAATGCTCTGCGGTCAGTTCTCCATGCTCAATCTTGAACTTTCAGCCAGTGAGGAAGAGGAGGAAGAGGAAACCATTGGCACCCATGTTTACGAAAGCGTAAGGCTCTTTCTTTATTTCAAACGTTCTTTAAGTCCTTTGGAATGATCAGCCCTGAAAGAAGGAGATTAGCCATAATTCCCCTGTCAGTGCCTCCTTCCGACAAGCTGACAACTCGTGCCTTCAGAGATCCCCTGAACTCACCGCTGAATACATTAGCCAGAGGACAAGGGAGGGAGACCCAATTAGGATGGATGGAAAGCAGGTAGATTTGCTGTTGGCCAGAGTCCCGTTGAATGTCATTGTGCGGAACGGTGATGAGCGTGTTTCTCCTTGCTTGTCAAACTTGAGGCAATCGAGGATGGGTGAGATATCAGAAGGCCAGGAGGTACTGGAACTCAACTGCAGCCACATCATGTGGGGTGATTCAGACTTACTTTGGGTGCAGAGTGCGCATTTTGCACACTGAGGGTACCAAATGCTGGTAACCTGGAAATGAACTCTCTCTGAAAGCCTGGAGCACACCAGGTGGACAATGCAGACCAGGGTTAACATCAGAAGAGCCCTGCTGGATCAGGCCAAAGGCCCATCTAGTCCAGCTTCCTGCATCTCACAGCGGCCCCACCAGGTGCCCCAGGGAGGCATGAGACTACAAGATGCTTGCATCCTGTGGCCACTCCCTTGCACCCGGTACCAGTAGCCCACCACCTTTGTAAGGAGGTTGCACAATCCATCACGATGGACCTTTCCTCCAGAAATCCGTCCAATCCCCTCTTAAAGGCATCCAGACCAGATGCCATCACCACCTCCTGTGGCAAAGAGTTCCACAGATTAACTACCCACTGGGTAAAAAAGTACTTCCTTTTATCTGTTTTAACTCTCCCAACCCTCAGTTTTAGCGGATGCCCCCTGGTTCTGGTGTTTTGAGAGAGGGAAAAGAACATCCCTCTATCGACTCTATCCCTTCCATGCATAATTTTGTACGTCTCAATCAAGTCCCCGCTCAGGTGCCTTTTTTCCAGACTGAAGAGCCCCAAACACTGCAGTCTTCCTTCATAAGGGAGGTGCCCCAGCCCCGTAATCATTTTTGTCACTCTCTTCTGCACCTTTTCCAGCTTCACTATGTCCTTTTTGAGGTGCAGCGACCAGAACTGTACACAATATTCCAGGTGCGGCCTTACCATCAATTTGTACAATGGCATGATAATATTGGGTTGTCAAACTCATTTCATATTGTGGGATGAATAGGATTCTCGGTGCCTGCTGAGGGCTGAAAGCGGCACCACTAGGCAGGAAGTGACATCATTAAGCTGATAACGGCTGGAAAAAAGCACTTTGTTGTCACATAGAAACGCATTCACTGCAAGTGGCAGAGGAGAACGTGGGCAAATCTTGTTCAAAATTTCAAGATAGGAAGGAGTTCAATTTTCACGCTGAGAGAATGATCATGGGGACCAGATAAATTGTGGGCCTCCTGTTTGACACCCCGATATAGGCAATTCTGAGCTAGATGGAACAGCCCAAGCCAGACAACAGCTATACATAAAATGCTGGACAATTGCATTGCAGTTTGTGAGTCCAAAGCACTGCATAGGTACAATATGAGCGAGATTGTGCCCTTACGTTGCTGCAAGGTAAGTACTATTGCCTCTACACTGCACCTGGGGAAAATTGAGGCTCAGAGGGAGCAGGTTGTCGAAGGCCACTCTGCTGGATGGCGGAGGTGAGATTGGAAGTTCAGAACCAGAGCTGAACTTGTGAAAAAGTCCTCACTAGTCCAGCCTTGCTCTTGTGCGACAACCTATTTTGCACGTTAGTGGGAAGGAGGGGTATTTGCCCAAGACCTCCTAATGCCCGAGGTGGCAAGCCTAATGCTGACCCTCCCAAGTGATGATGCACCAACTCTTCCCACTCGCCAACGCTATGTAATAACATAAGAAGGGCCCCACTGGATCAGGCCAAGGCCCATCAGCTTCCTGTATCTCTCAGTGGCCCAGCAGGTGCCCCAGGGAGTGCACAAGACCACAAGATCCCTGCATCCTGTGGCCACTCCCTTGTAGCAGGCATTCTGAGGTAAAATTCTGAGGTAAATATGAGGTAAATAAAACAGAATAGTCTAAGAACGTAGGAACAGTCCCACTGGATCAGGCCAAAGGCCCATCTAGTCCAGCTTCCTGTATCTCACAGTGGCCCACCAGATGCCTCAGGGAGCACACGAGACAACAAGATGCCTGCATCCTGCAGCCACTCCCTTGCATCTGGCATTCTGAGGTAAATTCTGAGGTATACACACTGGTGGCCAGTCAAGATTCTCCATAGCATTTCTGGTTTGACAGCCAGCAGGACAAGATGCTCCTCTTCAGACATGTACTCATAGGAACATAGGAACAGTCCCACTGGATCAGGCCAAGGCCCATCTAGTCCAGCTTCCTGTACCTCACATTGGCCCAGCAGATGCCTCAGGGAGCACACAAGACCACAAGATCCCTGCATCCTGTTGCCACTCCCTTGAACTACTTCTAAAAGCAAGAGGTTACCCATGCGCACCGTGGCTTGTAACCTGTGATGGATTTTTCCTCTATCAAGCTCTCTAACCCCCTTTTCAAGGTAGGTAGGTCGGGTGCCAGCATCACACCCAGTGGCAAGGAGTTCCACAGATCAATTATGCACACTGGGTCAAGAAATATATTTTCATTAGGTATTTTCCTCTAAAGAAATATTTTCTCAGCACAAGGCATCAGGTCAACTCTGCCCAGACACAAGTGCTGGTTAAAAGAAAAGCACTACCAGAGGTGGATTCTCCAGGATCTAGAAACATCATGCGAATATGAACTGTAAGGCAGAGGCCCTTTAACCTCAGTCATGGTTGGACCTCTGAGCTCAAAAACACTCCCATCCTCAGGTTCAATGGAAAGCAAGAAGGAGCAGAAGGTGCCTTTAACTCATTTTTTCCTTTGGCGTGCAGAAAATCAATAAAAGGTATCCAATTATCAATAAACATAAATAATGTCTTCCCTTTAAATAAGAGAAGTAGGTTTGTCCATTTCTGCTAATTCCAATAGCTTTGACCACCATTCTTTTACTGTAGGCATTTTATAAAGTTTTCCGATCCTGTGCATGGAGTAACTTCACAGGTGTAATGAAAATAAAATCCCATAACTATTTCCAACCAATCCTAATGAAGAACCTTCTGATTTCATTTGTACAGGCTTGCCCTGGTATCTGCTGGGATTCTGTTCCCCCACCTCACCCCCACCCCCCGTGGATACTTGAAAACGTGGAGATTGGGGACACCTTTTTAAAGACCGGGGAACATCAGTGGTTTTGCTGCAACAAGGTTAAAAAAAGAGATTTGCTTAATGCTCCCTATCATTTTAATAGGTGACTCAGCATCCATGGTATCTGTGGATAACTGAAACTGTGGATACCGAATCAGTGGATACCGGGGCATGCCTGCATGTTCATTTTTAGAATCTTCTGAATTGGTATCTGAATCCAATATTTTTTGGCTTCATCACAAGTCCACACAGCCTGAGCCTAAATGCAATGACGGATCAATCAATCAATCAATCAATCAATCAATCAATCAATCAATCAATC
>JAJKFI010000144.1:1125946-1185920 GCA_029204185.1 Lerista edwardsae
ATCAATCAATCAATCAATCAATCAATCAATCAATCAATCAATCAATCAATCAGGTACTTATATACCGCTTTTCAACATGAAGTTCACAAAGCGGTATACAGGCAAATAGTAATAATAATAAAGTTAAATGGCTCCCTGTCCCAAAGGGGCTCACAATCTAAAAAAATGCAGACCACCAGCAATAGCCACAAAAAGACTGCGCAGGGGTGAAGAGGGACAGTTACTCTCCGCCTGCAAAATATAAGAGGAACACCACATGAAAAAGTGCCTCTTGCCCAGTTAGCAGGGGTAATTAGCAATGATGCTAATTTTCTATATTTAAAAGATTTCAGACATACTCAGGAGTACTGTATGTTTGGTTTTCTGTATTCCTGTATCTAGCCAGTGATGCCTTGTAGGGAGGTAGACCTGGGCTCTGCATCGAAAAAGGTTTTCATTCCAAAGACTTTTCTGGCTGTTGTCACCCCCCTGCCCTTTTTCACCTCCTCCCCAACCCCATTCTTCCCTATCCCCCCTTCTCTGTCCCCCCCCCCTTTGGGAAGGTGCACAAATGAAACTTTCTTGTACCCCCTGAAAAGAATAATGTCTCTAAGTTCCTGCCCACCAATATGTGCTGTTAAATTGGCTGGCAAACTTGGATGGAGTCTTTTTTTTGGTCAAAGGCAGAGTTTCCATCTGGAGACCTCCCCCGCTGACCCACTTTCAGCAAAAGCAGACACCCACAACAGCGCAATCCCCAACTTTAATAAGTCGGTGGCACTGAAAGCCGATTTTGATGCAAAGTGGAGCTGACAGAGTAGCGAGGCAAGCTCTTCCCCCCCTTCCCGAGCAGCACAAAGATCGAGCCCAAGGTGGCTCCGACCTTCGGATATCGGGTGCACCAGTGTGTTTGTGTCTCACTGAGCCCTCCTTGAAATAGCACCATCGCAACTTGTCTAAAATGTTCAGTTCAAAATCTAAAAGTTCCTTTAGGACTGAAAGGGGGGGGGGGAAACACCTCACACCTGGCTCATCATTCACAACAAGAAATTAGCAGCCAGTATTTAATAGCCCCAAGTTCAGTGATTTGGAGGATAAAATTATAGCTTGAATTATTGCATAACTATAGTTCAACCTGCACAAAATGCAATATATGAATTAAATATTGTTGGAATGATTACGTCCTGCATTTCCATCAGGTGAAGGGCAGATTCCTGATTGTCCTCCCATATTTTTTTTGCCTCAGTTCCCCTTCCACTTCCAAGGGACGTGGTGGTGCAGTGAGTTAATCCGCTGTTGCTGGGCTTTTGACCGCAAGGTTGGGAGTTCGAGACTGCGTGACGGAGTGAGCTCCCGTCGCTTGTCCCAGCTCCTGCCAACCTAGCAGTTCGAAAGCACCTAAAATGCGAGTAGATAAATAGGGACCACTTTGGTGGGAAGGGAACGGCATTCCGTGGAGTCATGCCGGCCACATGACCACGGAAGCATGTCCTCGGACAAAAATGCCGGCTCTACAGGCTTTGAAACGGAGATGAGCACCGCCCCTTACAGTCGGTCACGACTAGACCATTCGGTCGTGGGGAAACCTTTACCTTTTCCTTTTACCCTTCCATTTACTCCTCCACATTCTCTCACGTCTGAAATGTATTTCTTGATTCACATTTTGATACCGCTCTTCCTCCAAGGAGCTCAAGGTGGTGTACATGATTCCTTCCCCTCCCTTTGTCTTCACAACAACCCTGTGGGGTAGGCGAGGCCAAGAGATGGTGACTGGCCCAAGGTCACCCAGGAAGCTTTGTGGCTGAGCAGAGATTCGAACCAGGCTCTTCCAGGTCTAAGTTTGACTTCCAAACCAGTACAGCACCCTGGCTGTCCCATTTTCTCCACTGTAGGATCAGGTGGCAGAAATGGGGAGATTTTGGATATTTTTTTGCTTCTGGGCTCTGAGAAATTGAATTTCTCACTCCTCTGATATTGCTTTCAACTCATTATCTCCTTCAAATTCCTCTGAGGATGCTTCTAAGAGAGTTTTTGGATCTCCCCTTTCTCTCAGTTGTACTCAAATTTTTTAGACCAGGACCCACTTTTTAGAATGGCGCGTGTTGGGACCCACGGGAAGTGAAGTCATGGCAGGAAGTGACATCATCAAGCAGGAAGTGCTGCTACCATTGTAACATAATAAAAATGACACTCTTGAAATGCAAATTGGCATCATTGGACTATAGCAATTGTACAACCAGGAAACATCCCTGAGAGAAAGCAAGATGAGGACAAAATATGATGCAAAAACACTGAAATGAAAACAAAATTAAAAAAAAACCCTCACTTGAAAATTAATACTGTTAACACTCAGAAAAGGGCTATAACAAGAGTAAGGTCTGCAGTTTTCAAGATGGCTGCTCCCAGCTTTCCGCGACCCACCTGACATAAGGTTGCGACCCACCAGGTGGGTCCTGACCCACAGTTTGAATAACATTGCTCTAGATAGATATAAAATCTATTATGCCATTCCAATTACATATAACAGCACATAAAGGTAAGATTACGAACACAAATGCAATAAAACCTTTTGGCTGCAAATTGATAAACATTCTCCTGGGAGTAAGCAACATTAGCTATAATGGGACTTACATTTCTGAGTAGACATGTATTGTGCTAAACTGAGTAGACATGTATTGTGTTAAAACTCTTCCATTGATGGTGGCTGTTCCAAGAACCATTTTCTTTCCATCCTGTTGCCCCATGTCATAAGGACATAAGAACATAAGAAGAGCCCTGCTGGATCAGGCCAAAGGCCCCTCTAGTCCAGCTTCCTGTATCTCACAGTGGCCCCACCAGGTGCCCCAGGGAGGCACGAGACAACAAGATGCCTGCATCCTATTGCCACTCCCTTGCACCCGGTACTCTGAAGTAGCACACCACCAATGTAAGGAGGTTGCACAATCCATCATGGCCTATAGCCCACAATGGACTTTTCTTCCAGAAATCCGTCCAATCCCCTCTTAAAGGCATCTAGACCAGATGCCATCAGTACTTCATGTCTTCAGTACCGATTCCCTTTTATTAGTCGTTTGGCTAGTTCACCTTGTCCGAACGTACGCAGGGGTATGACATATCTGCTGTGCTGCAGTCACAGTGCTGGCCAGATATCTCCGAGGCAGGTTTGCCCAATGCCCCCCCCATTCACCACTTTTGGGTGCATTTTCCACTGTGATCTCTCCAGGTGCCCACCCCCAGTTGGAAGGTGCTCTCCAACGTCCTCAGCGTTAGGAGTAATGAGGGAAGGTGACTGCATGCGGCCATTTGACTCCAACTCCCTGCTCGCTTTCATTAGCGATTCCTCTGCCTGGAGGGTCATCGCGCTTCTCCTTCAGCATGTCATTTTGGAGCCTTAATGGGAAAAGGGCTGCTGGACGGCAGCCAGATGAATCATTTAAAATTGCTGTCTTTCGGAGCAAACTTTTGGCCATTTCACGACTGGGCGGCATGAGGTTGCTCTATCTACTTTTCATCCGTGTCTCCACTATTAGATATTATTTATTGTTATTTATGAATACTATTATTTATACTTGAACACCTTAGGTCTAAAGGAAGTCACCCAGTGATGTCATGTAGGGGGAACGCGGGGGAACTCAGTTCCACTTGTTAAAATTAGGGCTGACTCCTCCCACTTCACTCCACGGTGCTTCCCCCTCCTCCCCCTCCCAATTCCTCTGCAAAGAGCTTTTCTTCTTGTTTGGCCGGCACTCAGAGGGTTAAAGGGAGCAACTCCGGATTCCTAGGGGGGCGAAGGGGGAAGGGCTGCAGTGGGGAAGTCCCGTCCTGCACAGCCCCCTTCCTCGCTCCCTCCAGCCACACAGGTGGAGTCAGCAGCCGCTCTGGTGAGTCTGCAGCCCACTGGGGAGAAGGGGCGTCCTGGGGGTGCAGTGGCGAATCGAGGGGGCCCCGGAGGGGATGGAGGGAAGCCGGGACTTTTTGAAGCTGCCCTCCTGATGTGCCAGGCTTAAGCGGGCTTTGGTGTGGGGAAGCGCCCAAGGGTGCCGTCCGGAGTGGTGCCGCCCCTCAGCCCCTTCCACGGGTTCCTGCCTCATTCTGCTCAGCCAGCCTCGGCTTTGAGGCTGCTGCCCCCGTGCCAATTTTCAACTTCCCTGGCAATTTTGAATAACTCCACCTCGCCTAGACACGAAGACCAAGGAAAGGCTTCCATAGGAACCAGCCACGGGTAGACCTGGGCTCGGCCAGCCTCCGGCTTATGACATCACTTCCGGTGGGCGGCTCCTGACATGTGCCAATCAAAAGTGAGTTCCTGTTCTTAAATCATTTAGATGCCACCACTTAAGTCACCACATAAGAGTTGCAACAAAAAGTAGCTCTACTTGAGAATCTGTGGTCTTGTTTTTGGATGGGAGACGGAACGCCAGGCTATGACAAGCTGCAGTACCTGTGGAGGCAGGACGGAGTCGCTGCGGAGCTGATTAGCCTGTGTGGGACTGTGTGAGAAGGCCAGCCAGCAAAAGTACGGAGTCCAACCTTGAGGGCCTGTCCGGGCTGGACCTGCGATTGCCTGCTGAAACTCGATGGCACACAGGCAGAGGAGAGAACCACACTGTGAGAGCTACATCTGGGACAGGAGCAACAGACTGCCTCTCAGGTAGCCCTTGGGAAAGAGTTGGCCTCAACATTAACATATGCCCCCTGGCACATATCTCAGTTTGCCTCATGCTGAGCCTGATGCTTCTTTTTGTTTAAGGTCCTCCGAAGAAAGTTTCAAAAGCAGCACCTGAGCATGCCTGCAGCATCAATTCTGCTATAGGCGAAGCCCTGGAGTTCTGCTGCCTCCACTACAGCATATAACCAGGTGGCCTGGGGACGAGGCTGGAGGAACCCTACGGGGAGACTGGGGCTTCCCCTTATGCAAGAGCCCAAATGTGCTCTTATCTTGTGCAGGGGAGGCTCCTGCTGCCTCCTAAGTGGTGCTGGACACAGGGCAGGCCCTCCAGCCTGTCTGTTCCGGCTCTGCGTAGGATTGCAACATCAGCTTCGGTAGAGTTAGAACAAGCAAAAGCATTTTTTTCTTAGCCAGCGTATAATTAATGTGTGGAACTCCTTGCCACAGGAAGTGGCTGATGGTGTGTGGCCTAACTGCCTTGAAAAGGGGATCGGGCAGAATTCTAGTCCAACACAGATGACAAGCTGTGATGAGTAAGTGCAACCTCCTGGTTTTGGAAGTAGGCTGCTACAGAACGTCAGGTGCAAGGGAGTGACAACAGGATGCAGGCATCTTGTTGCCTCATGTGCTCTCTGAGGCACCTGGTGGGCCACTGTGAGATGCAGGAAGCTGGACTAGGTGGGCCTTTGGCCTGATCCAGCAGGGCTCTTCTTATGTTGTACTTCCCAGAGTTGTCGAACCTTCACGGAGGCCCTACTAGTCAGATGTGCCACTGTCATTGTGTTCTGGCCACCTTAAGTGATCCAAGGGCAGCCCTATCCAACCAGGAGCTTATCTCGCCTTTTGTTGAACAGAGAGAGCCTAGAGTGGGAACAAAAGCTCTCCGAAAGATGCTGACTGGGCAACTGTGGAGCACAGAACTCTCTCTCTCTCTGCGCTGGAGGAAAAACAGCAGGATCCTGAGCTTGCAAAACGTTGCTTTAGTAGAATTTGCATGATCCCCTAAAAATAACACCTCTCTCCACCAAACTCCTTGATACCTGGTTTAACTTGACTTGAATTGTTCCGAAGTTTGCAAGGGGAGGGGGGGGAAACTTGGGTGGAAACTTATCATCATCCTACAAAATTCCCTTGTCCTCCACTCCCAAATAACTTCTCCCTTCACTGTTTGGTTCAGGGGAGGGCTGTCCACTGTGATTTCCAGAGCAACCTTGCCCCATTTCTTTCCCTGCGCATGATTTTTTTTCTCTTCCCACCCCTTCACTGCGAATGATTTCGGATCGAAGCAGGGAGCTGGTGTCAGCAAAGGGTTAAAAAGAATCTCTCTGCAAATTGAGAGGTTGCCAGGTCATTATTTCTATTTCCCCCCCAAGGCTAAACTGCAAGATTTTGTGGCTTGATAGAAATTGTCTCTGGAATATTTGCCCTGGGGACTGCTTCCAGGGAAAATCAGGTGCCTGCCCCCCACTTTGCCATCTCCTCCCCCCCCCCCCCCCGCTCAGCTGCTATCATTACTGCAGCCTCCATTCCAAAGCAGGATTGAAACTGGCAGCTGCTGGGACTGTAGCTGCGGCAATCAAATTCACCGGTGACAGGCGACAGTCTACGCTTGCGATATTGGCTTTAAAAATAAATAAATAAATTTGTAGGTCTTGTTTTCTCAGCAGTTGACTTTTATTTGCAGGAGCTGCTCCTTCATCTTGCTCCACAGAACCGGTTTTGTCCTCTGATACCTCGTGCCTGGCGAGCACCAAACTGGGGGATGCGTTGGGAAAAGGTGCAAGTGGATCAGGCAAAAAAAAAAAAAAAAATGACTGGGAGCTGGGTTGGTTCTGCTGGGCAATGGCCAAATTTCCTCTAGGAGAAATTCTGGGCAATTTTATTTACATTTTTATACCTCCTTTCCTCCAAGGAGCTCAGGGTGGCGTACACAGTGATGTCATGCACCCACTACACACCACTACGTGAGTACCGGTTCCTAGAAGTTGAGCTGGCCCCGCCCACTCGAAGCTGGCCCTGTTGGCTGGTTGGCTCAGCAGCTGCGCATGCGTACTGCACGCCCGCAGCTGTTGCCTGCACTTTCTGTGAGGAGGCAGGCAGGCAGGCAGGCAGCGTGGTGGTGGCGGCAGCAGCGGTAGCAGCGGAGTGAGAGGACCAGCGGCGGCAGCAGCGAGGGAGACCCGGGAATAAGGCAGCAAGCGTGAGAAGGTAGGCTGCCTGGGGCTCCTGCTCCCTCCCGCCGCGCAGATCCAGCGTCCCGGTTCCTCCTGCAGCCTCCCCCCAGCCCCAGCCCCCACGCCGTCTTTTTTTGGTCGCCCGTTCCCCCTCCTGCTCCTTGCCGGCTCCTTGCATTTAACATTAAAGTTAAATGGCTCCCTGTCCCAAAAGGGCTCCCAATCTAGTACAGTCTAGCCTGCTATTTAACCAGGGAACAGTTGAAGCAAAATATGTCTATGCACATCTCTAGAAAGCAAAGCAATAGAAGTTAAATCAACACTAACCACCAGCTGAAGTTTTTACAAGCGTGATCACATCCATGGCCACAATCATGACCTCACTTCCTGCCATGACCTCACTTCCGGCTATGACCTCACTTCCTGCCACGACATCACTTCCGGCTTATGACGTCACTTCTGGTGGGCTGACCCCGACAAGTGCTAATCAAAAGTGAGTACCTGTTCCTAAGTCATTTGGATGACACCACCGGGCGTACACAGTTCCTCTCCCCCCTTTGTTGTCCTCACAATAGCCCTGTGGAGGTTGGTGAGGCTGAGAGAGGGTGACTGGCCCCAGGTCAGCCAGGAAGCTTTGTGGGCGAGTGGGGACTTGAACCCAGATCTTCCAGGTCTCAGTCCTGCTCCCGAACAACTGCACCGTCCTGGCTCTCTCAAACTGGGGTCAGGAGTGGTGAGGTAAAAGGAGCACCTTATTTATATGCATAGAATATCTGTAGAAGAAGAAATCATCTTGGTGGCTTAATGCATGTGTGGAAAGGATGGGTATAAACGGCTTCCGTGCAAGACCTCCTGATGCCGGGGACCCCAGCCAAATGCTGTTCTCCCCTTTCCCTGCTAACCAAGAATGTTAGATAGCTGGATAGGCCATGACGTCACAGACTTGAAGCCGTGGATTTACTAAAATGGCTGACTGAATCATTGCTGCGAACGACGAGGTTTGCCGCTGGAAGGGCTCTCTCGCTCGCACGGCGCACGTGTGAAAGTTAATTTTATGGGGGGGGGTGAGTGTAGAAGTTTAAAAAAATATTCTTAATAGCCTAGAAGTAAAAAAGAATTACTCTCCTATTGACAACTACTTGTGTTATGAAGAGATTTTAATGTAATATAATTAAGCGGAATTAAACCTTGGAATTGCATATTAACTCATAATATGGTTACCACTGATGTTTCTCCACGATCACACGTTGTTATTTTGGTAAGTTTTTACTTCAGGAGTAAACGATTCAGCCCTAAACATCATGCGAAAACCCATTGGAAATGCTTGGAATGAGCAATGTTTTGGACATACTGTCATGGCCGCTAAGCCCGCCTAGTGGAGTCAATGCGTTCCCATTCATTCTAAAGGAAGGGCCTAGCCCTGCTGCTAACGTACCAGCCTTAGCTCCTCCGATGCTCCAGTGTTCTTCCTCAGCACTCCCCTCCCTGTCCTCTTTGCCCTCCTCTCCCTTTTCCTTTACACAGCATTTCTTTGTGTATTTCTTTATACAGCATGTCCCTGGAACTCCTTGCCACAGGCTATGGAGATGGCGTCTGGCCTGGATGCCCTTAAAAGGGGATTTGACAGATCTCTAGAAGAAAAGTCCATCGAAGGTTACGAGCCATGATGGGTATGTGCAATGTCCTGGCTTGGAAGTAGGCTACCTCCAAAGGTCAGGTGCCAGAGAGTGGCAGCAGGATGCAGGTACCTTGTTGTCTCATGTGCTCCCTGAGGCACCTGCTGGGCCACTGTGAGAGACAGGAAGCTGGACCTTTGCCCTTGGCCAGTGGGGCTCTTCTTATGTTCCAAGGAGAAAATACGTTTGGACAAAGAAGAGTGCCCTTTTCCCAATCTTTTGCCTGATGCAAAAACTTCAGTTTGCCTCAGGGATGGGCCAGCCTTTGGCTTTGCTACAGAATCATACTTCTGATTGCCAAGCCAATGGAGAGGGTGTCTTTATCCTGCCCCTCTTTTTGCAGCACCCATATGGAAATGGCACCCTGGTTCTTGGAGAGGACGGACTGCCACTACATCCCCAAATAGCATATAGCCATGTGGGAGCAACTGTATCCGAGAGCTCCTCCAGAACCTGCTTTCCTTGCCTGTTTGTTTCAGAACCCGTTTCCTGTCCTTGCTGGCTCATTGTCAGATGGAAATGCACATTTTGTAGTGGCTGCCTCTGTTTTGCAGGGGGCAGAGCTGGCAGTAGCTCCTCCCAGAGTCTGCCAATTTCCACACCCAGAATCCCTCCACCATAGGGACGGTAGCTCAGTGGGAGAACACTTGGAGGAATAATAGAACAGGAGCCGACATGACGTCATGTTCTTGAAGCCGTGGACAGCCAAATATGGCTGACACAGATCATTGCCGCCAACGAGGAGGATTGCCGTGAATTCTCTAATAAAACTCTCCCTGCACGTCTGTAGAAGTTAATATCTACCTCGTTAATAATGCCTGCGTGTTCGGCATACGGGTGTGCGAATCGCTGCATGAAAAATGGGATTTAATTTCCATGGAAAGATTCATGTATTCATATTACATCCCGTTTACACTTTTTTTCCCGCCTTCCATTTTGTACGGTAATATTTTTGAACTTCTGAACATTAACAGAATTTGTTTTATGGGGGGTCTGAGTGTAGAAGTTTAAAAAAGTACTCTCAATAGCTTAGAAGTAAAAAAGAATTACTCTCATATTGACAACTGCTTGTGTTATACATTGAGAGATTTTAATGTAATTTTCCTACATATTTATCTAATTTTTGCCCACCCTCCCCTTTTTTTCTTTCCTTCCCGTTCACACTTTATTCCTGCTTGTGTAGATTTCAAAAAAATAAGTCTGTCAAAACAGTGCAATCCGAGTTTGAATAGGCAGCAAGTGGCATTTCGTCCGGTATGTTCAGTAATATAATTACGCGGAATTAAACCTTGGAATTGCATATTAACTCATAATTAGGTTCCCAATAATGTTTCTCCACGATCACACGTTGTTATTTTCGTAAGTTTTTATTTTTATTCAGTCCTAAACAAACGAGCAAACCGATCTGAAATGCTTGGAATAGGGATTGTTTTGGACGTCCCAACATGGCTGCTAAGCCCGCCCATTGGCTTCATTCGGGGGCTATCTCTTCTTAAGAAGAGAGGGGGCTATCTCTTCTCAGTCTTCCCCATCTGCGATATGGGGATAAGAAGACCCTCTTGGCCGTAACGCAGCACACAAGCGCAGCAAGTGGGCCTCAATTTGGGGGAAAGGGAGAGGAGAAAAGAAAAGGAGAAATCAAGCCGGAAAAAGAGACATCAGTACCCTGGAATAGATCCAAGGAGAAGAGATAAAGATGATTAAGGGCTTAGAGAAGGATTGACCTATGAGGGAGGATTAAGGAAACTAATTATGTACAGCTGAGATAAAGGATGACTAAAGAGGTGATTTAATAATGGCCTGTAAATACTTGGAGGGTGTGAGCGTGAAAGGCGCGGGGAGGAATTCTTTAGGATAGTTTGGGGAGGCGGCACTGAAAAGGATGGGTTGAACTTGGCCAAGGATCATTTAATTCTGCCATTACGGCAATCAACTGGATGACAAGCAGATGGCGGGAGCCAGGAGGGATAGCAGGCGGGCAGAACCAGGCCACGGGAAATGGGGGGGTCCGTTTATATGAGACAGCCAAACCAGACTGAAACAAGTTTAATTGCCTAGGTGAGGCTCCCTTCGTTTGGCTGTTCGATGAGGGCCAGCTGCTTGATGATAAATATATGGAAGGCAGGGCAGTGTTTGAAGGGCACATCGTTGGCAGTGACATTCCTATGGGGTGGGGGAAATGCGATTGGCTCTGAAGGCGAGGGGGAGGGGCCGCGTTAAACGGGAGCTCAGGCTCCTGCAAAGCGTTTTGCTCCCCTGCAAGGACGCCGTGGACTGGAGGGTCCGTCTGAGGGCGCAATCCTAAACTGGAGTTAGGCCGGCGTAAGCTAAGCCAGCAAAGTTTGGCCAGCACAAGGGCCACCGTAAAGAGCGTTTGGACCACTCTTGGCACGCAGACATGAGCCATCCTCCCTGACTCTGAGAGTGGTCCAAACACGCTTTATGGTGGCCCTGGTGCTGGCCAGACTGTGCTGGCTTAGCTTATGCCGGCCTAACTCCAGCTTAGGATTGCGCTCTGAATGAGAAGCAAACTGGCTTGGATTCGGTTTAGGGACATAAGTGAAATCCTATATAGAAGCATAGAGTTGGAAGGGTGCCAACAAGGTCATCTAGTCCAACCCCCTGCCTGTAGCAGGAAATCCTCCTAGAGCATCTCCAGCAGGTGCCTGTCAAGCCCCTGCTTGACAGTCTCCAGTGAGGGAGAACCCACCACCTCCCTCCAGTGGCAATCTGTTCCACTGTCAAACTACCCTGATCGTCAATAAATTCTCCCTGATGTCCAGCCAGCATATCCGCTCTTGCAGTGTGTAAGGGGAGAGTGGTACGGCAGCGACAACTCTCTCTTACACAATACCTTCCAAGCACCTTCTAGCACCTTCACTCTTTCCCGTCCATACTTTTCTCCAATTTTCCCTCCCTTCCATGCTGTCGGCTCATCCCATCAAGATTCACCCTTCTGCGATATTGCACCCCAAGACTTGACAAAAGACACATTTCCGAGAGCAGTAGGGGCAGTGGTGTCATTCAAATGATTTAGGACAGTGGTCAGGGAACAGGGGTAAATTACCCCAAATGGGGTAAAAATGAAATTCCTGGGGGTAATGGAATATGAATATGAATGCATATGAATCTATATGCATGCCCGGCTGTGTCTTGGCAGCATGACCGTCCATTACCCCCGTTCCGGTTCCATTGCTGGCTGGCTGGCTCCGTTTTGTTTTGTTTTGCTCCACCCTTTACAACTTCATATTTACATAGCATTAATTAAGCTCATTAATTAATCAAATAAAAAGCAATGTGTTCCAATATGTAATTTTTTTTCTTTTGTTCTGGCGGGGGGGGGGGGTAACATTGGCGTATCTAAATATATTTTGGGGTAAAAGGTAAAAAAGTTCCCTGACCCCTGATTTAGGAACAGGAACTCACTTTTGACTGGCACTTGTCGGGAACCCGGAACCAGCCATGGAGCCCGTTAGGATCCGGAACGCCCGTTCTGGTCCGTTCCCCCTGAATGACATCACTGAGTAGGGGGAGTCACTTCTGAGCTGTCACAAAACCACTCGCCTCTGTTCACGGAAGTTCAATGCTGCGACAATCTTTCGGGCCACTCTCATCTTCCAAAGCCAAAAAAAAACTTATCCTGTTAATAACCAGGATAAAAATAAGTGGTAGTAATGAGTAAAGGGGGGGGGGAGAAAGGAAGGGGGAAAAAACGGGAAGCCCAAAGTTTCAATGCTCTGATAAGAATTTGTCTTTGCCGCATTGATGTGCAAATGGGGTCTGAGACTTCGCATCTCCCGCAGGCCCGTAGTTCTCCCAGCACATCAGAGCCGTAATACGGTAAGGAGAGCCGGAGGAAACTCGGTGGGGAGCACTGCATTTACACACCTCATTGTCTACCCACCCCATACTAGCAAATTACATTTGAGATGGGCTTTCAAGTCACCAGTCCCTTTTAACGCTCGGCTTTGAAAACCGAGACTCCCCTGGCTCTCTGATGCCATCGTGCCTTTGAGAAAATGGGTTAGAATTCTTTTTCCAAGAAAAAGAAGGGGGGAAAAGTTTCTAAAAGCATAAAGGCTATTTCATCATCTGTTATTCTCCCCTTTTCTTTATTTACTAAAAGAACCTCCAGGGCTAATGTCTGTTCCTTTGGCCACTGGGAGCGTCGAGAGATTGAAGAGAGATGCTTGAAAGGCTGGAGGTTTTTTTTTCTTGTGTTCTGGGTGACTTGGAAAAAAAATAGAGAAAGAAAAGAAGGATGTTTTGGAGCGTGCTGGTTATTTCTCCACTGGGGCTCAAAGATGAAGAGAGGAACCGCAGACGGAAAGGAAGAGCTTGACAGCTCTTCTGAAAAGACCATGAGCTGGAATGCTGGGAAGACAAAGGGGGTCTGGTGGGCTCTGTTTTGAGTTCCGGCAGGTAGACAAGCTGAATATTGAACCAAAATTTCCATGCGCCAATGTGCAGCCATGTGGTTCAAGGCCCACCCAGCTGAGCATCTGCTTCTGGTTGCCAGTGGGAGCAAAAAAGAGGGTTGCTTGTGGTTCAGGATGTTGGTTGAGCAGGCACTTTGGGGCTGGAGGGGACGGCAAGGCAGGGTGATGAGATGGGGGTGCTGGGGAAAAAAGAGTTTGGAAGTATTGAGGCTGAAAGGACCAGGATTCAGGGACTCGGCAAGAAGAACAATGCAGAGACAGAAAGGAGAAGGTCATGGCAGTTCGATGATGGCACAGGGTGCTGAGGGAGGCTGTGGATTTTGGAGATGCTCTAGGACAGTGATTCCCTAACTTTTTAGACCAGGACCCACTTTTTAGAATGGCATCACCTACTGGAAGTGATGTCATTAACCAGGAAGTGATGTCATAGCTGGAAGTGACATCGTCAAGCAGGAAGCGCCGCCAGTGTGACGTAATCAGATGGAAGCTGGCATTCTTGGACTGAAGGAAATGCAAAACCGTGAAACATCCCTGCCAGAAAGCAAGATTAGGGCCAAGTAGTATACAAAAGCACTGAAACTAAAAAAACCGTACAGGCAGGGGGCTGGACTAGATGACCTCGAGGTGTCACTTCCAGCTGTACAGCTCTATGAAACGTGGGAGACGGTTTATTAAGGGGAGCTGTTGGGAGAGAGCTGTCAGACCAGCAAGTGGCAAGGAGAGGCTGACGGAGTTCGGGAGGAGATCTGGAAGGAAGCCTGCCCCTCCTGGACCTCACTGGATCCCAACCCAAAGCAAGTTCACTCCCAGGCACAAGTGGGCCCAGGTAGAAGGAGTCCTCGGTTGTGGGCCCTTTTGCCTCTGTTGGGGCTTTGGTCCTGACCAGTGTCTCCGCTGGGGGCTGGCATTCCATGCAGGTGAAGGGCCAGTCCAGGTGGAGGGCTCTGGGCCCCAAGGAGGAACAGCTACAAGAGGTTCTTCAAGGTTCTTCATTTGACTACAGCGTCCGGTCCAGAGGAAGGGGCGGGGCCTGAAAACCATGAATTTGAATACATCTACGGGCTTCCTTATCTGCGGAGGTTCCTGGAACGTCACCCTGCAGTCAATGAGGGACCACTGCAGTGGTGTCATCTAAATGATGTAAGAACAGGTACTCACTTTTGATTGGCACGTGTCGGGACCCGCCCACCGGAAGTGACGTCATAAGCCAGAAGTGATGTCGTGGCAGGAAGTGACATGAAAAAAGCCCTTTTTGAGGCCTCGGATGATTTTAAACTGACCCAACAGTTGCAACAGTATTCCACAGCACCCTCAGAACATGTGAAGGAGGCCTGGCATCATGTTAAAACCCCAGAGCAACCCATTTTTCAGTGGCAAGGAAAGGAAAGGCTCCGCTCGCTGCCTGCCTGCCTGCCTGGCTCTGAGAACATGCAGGCAACTCAAACATGCAGGAAATTCAAACGTTGCAGAGGGTGGAGTCGACGAGTGGGCGGGCGAATGGGCGGGGCCAGCTGTAATCCTAGAAACCGGTACTCGCGTACCCCCGCGTACCCCCCTGCATGACATCACTGGACCACTGAGGTCTTTTCCCCCCCCTAAGTAAAAGCCTCAAACCAGTGGTGTCATTCAAATGATTTAGGAACACGAACTCACTTTTGATTGGCACTTGTCGGGAACCCGGAACCAGCCACGGAGCCCGTTAGGATCCGGAATGCCCGTTCTGGTCTGTTCCCCCTGAATGACATCACTGCCTTCGCCCCCCTAGGAATCCGGAGTCGCTCCCTTTAACCCTCTGAGTGCCGGCCAACCAAGAAGAAAAGCGCTTTGCAGAGGAATTGGGAGGGGGGAGGAGGGAGAGTGAAGTGGGCGGAGTCAGCCCTAATTTTAACTAGTGGAACTGAGTTCCCCCGCGTTCCCACTGCATGACATCACCGCCCCAAACCCTCCAGCCTCTCCTAGTCAGGAAGATACTCCCACACTTTGGCTGGTCCGCCCCCTGCTGCCACACCCAACGGCCCATCTAGTCCAGCTTCCTGCACCTCATTGTGGCCCACCACTACGACATAAGACCACACACACAAGGCCGCAAGATCTCCGAGTCCCATGGCCACTCCATTGCATCTGGCATTCACAAGTATGTTGCCTCACAAACTCACGTGCTTTACGCAGGCGTCACGACTTGTAAGCTGTGACCAACGTTTCCTCCGCCAACCTGTCCAGCCTCCCTTTGACGGCAGCCAGGCTTTCAAGTGCCATCCCCCACATCCTGTGGCAAGAAGTTCCACAGATTAATTACACACCGAACAAACAAACAGCTTCTTCTGTCTGTCCTCCCAGCACTCAGTATTAGTGGATTAACCTCCTCCCCACGTTTACTGGCTGTGTTGGGTGTTCAGTTCTTTTCACCCACGTAATAGTGATTCCGTGTCTCGCTCCTTCTAGTTAAAATTCATCCCATTCAATCCCTGCCTTGTAGCACTGAACCCACCTCCCCTCCCATCCTTATCTGTATTTGCCAGGTGGCTCCTGGCACAGGGCCCAAGGGGGGGGGGAGAAGCGTGTTTTCATTTTTTTCCTTGATGTTAAATGAAGGTAATATTCTAAGCCTGGTCTATTCTTTTCATTAATAGGGAGGAACCACTAACAAGGGGCGCATATGTGCTTGCTGTTCCCGAGGAGGATGTGACAGCTTTTATTCTGCTTTCGACCCAGCAGAGCTTGCAACCTCTCACGTGTTTACTCAGCAGTCAATCTCACCGTTTTCAATGGGGCTTACTCCAGGGTAAGCCTGAACCAGTGCATCTAAAGTACAACCACAAACCAAGAAATCAAGTGCTGGGGATTTAAAGAGTGACAAAGGTTTGGAGAGTACACTGTAAGCTACACAACAGCTGTTTCCTGTTGAATCAGCTCAGTGGTTTCCCAAACAATTTAGCACCAGGACCCACTTTTTAAAACAACACTCTGTCGGAATCTACCCCGTTTTACAAGCGTTTTAAAAAAGGAGATCTAGGAAGAAATATTTGCTTATTTACAAGTAATAATACTTTTTGTGCTTTATTTACCAAAAACCCCTCAACCCATTTCTTATAATGAGGCAGCCTTAATCAATCAATCAAACAAAATTTATACACCGCTTTTCAACAAAAGTTCACAAAGTGGTTTACAGGCAAAAAAATAAAGCTACATGGCTCCCTGTCCCCAAAGGGCTCACAATCTAAAAAAAAAAAATGTTGACCACTAGCAACAGCCGCTAGAAAAGACACTGCTCAGGGGCGAAGAGGGACAATTACTCTCCCCTGCTAAATGTAAGAGGAACACCACTTGAAAAAGTGCCTCTTGCCCACTTAGCAGGGGACATTTAATGAACTTAAATGAATGCTCTCCTTTCCTTCCCATTTCTCCCCAGAAAAATAAACAACACAAAATCATCTTGCTTTTGGGGTGGTTGAGTGGGTAGGAATTCTTTATTCGGGAGAGTCAACTAAAATATGCTGATCTCCCTATATTTATACATGCTTGCAAACTGCAGGAGCTGAGCTCTTTGATGGGCAACTAGAAAACTATCTTGCAAAGTGCAGGAGCTGAGCTCTCTGCAGGGCAATTAGCAGCTCTCTGATTTTGAACAGCCTCAGGGATTGAGGCAATTAGTCATTTCATCTCTCCATCACCGAAGCTTGCCTTGGAGGCTCTGCTTGGAGTTACAACCAGAGGCGTCATTCAGGCGGAACGGCCCGGTACTCCGTTCCGCTAGTTCCGTGGAGGTCCCGGGCTGCGCCGCGGCCTCAGAGGACGGGCGAGCTGCTGCTGGGCCTGCCCGCCCTCCCTTGTGTCCAGAATCGCTCTAAAATGGAGCGATTCCGGCGCACTGAGGCTTGGGGGGGGCGTGGCAGCCCTCCGCCATAGGGGTGGAGGGCTGTCAATCATCCGAGCATTCCGGTAGTTGGCGCGCTTGGATGACATCACTGGTTACAACCCATTAAAAACTGGGCTGTGACCCATCAGTGGATTTAATTTTTTGTCCTTGCCCAGGTGCTGTGATAAAAAAGGGTGTTGTGGCTACATACCACATGACCAAACACGTGCTTCTCTTTTAGATCAAAGGAGAAAGATGAGTGAAGATCAGTTTGTTCATTGCTCAGCATCCTAACTTGTGCGACGCTGAGATTTGGTGCTGGGAGAATGGGGGTGGGGGGAGAGAAGGGCCAGGACAGAGATGAACTGTTTTCATGTTGATGAAAGGGGCTTTGCTCTTTCTTATGGTGGTACCTGAATGTTGGCAGATTAGCAGGTGCCCTGGGGAGATAAATGCACCCTCAGATGTTCAGAGGCAGGAGACACAGGGAGTCCAAACCAAAGACTGCCATATTCTTTTTGGTCCCCAACGCGGTGAGGAGGGGAGGTGGCTGGGATGTTAGAGTCTCCCAGCTGTGACCTTGATGGCTCCAAACATCATTAGGCCCTGAAGCAGAGATCCTTTATCTTTTTTATATTAGGAACACGGCACTTTTCAAAGGGTGAGGGGACCGTTGCCTGCCCCGTTTGTCAATGAGATATTGGCAGGGTCGGCCCATCCTTTAGGCAGTGGTGTCATCTAAATGATTTAAGAACAGGTACTCACTTTTGATTGGCACGTGTCGGGACCCACCCACCGGAAGTGACGTCATAAGCCGGAAGTGATGTTGTGGCAGGAAGGGACATGAAAAACGACCTTTTTGAGGCCTCAGACCATTTAAAACTGACCCAACAGTTGCAACAGTATTCCACAGCACCCCCAGAACATGTTAAGGAGGCCTGGCATCATGTTAAAGTGACCCAACAGTTCCAAAACCCCAGAGCAGCTCATTTTTCAGTGGCAAGGCAAGGCAAGGCTCTGCTCGCTGCCTGCCTGCCTGCCTGGCTCTGAGAACGTGCAGGCAACTCAAACGTGCAGGAAATTCAAACGTTGCAGGGGGCAGAGTCGATGAGTGGGCGGGCGAATGGGCGGGTCCAGCTGTAATCCTAGAAACGGGTACTCGCGTACCCCCTGCATGACATCACTGCCTTTAGGCCAATTGAGGACACCGCCTCAGGCAGCAGACTGGCACGAAGTGCCTCTTCTTGCCTGTCCACTCACAGCCAGGGCTCTGCTTCCTCTTCCCACATCCTGGAGTGGGAAAAGAGGGATAAAGAAAATGCTTGGAGGAATTTCCACGGTCCTTTTCCATTTCCCCTGTTCCAATCTAGGGAGTTAGAGCACATCATCAGGTAAGGGGACAGACAGCCCATGGCATGCCGCCTCAGTTGCCAGGAGGTCTTAGGTGTGCATACTGAGACTAGGGTGGCAATATAGTAAAGAAAGGGAATAGAGGCACCAGGGACGGCCCATCTATGCGGCCAACTGAAGTGGCTGCATCAGGCAGCAGATTGATAAGAAGGCACTCTTCCTTGTCCATGCTTCTTGCCCAGACTGCTCTCCTTCTGTTCTCTGGATGGGAAAAGGAAGAGGGGAACAGAGAGGAAGGGGAGGTGTGGAGGGGAGAGGGGTGCTGAGCTGGAGCATTTGAGAGTGGGTTGAGCAGATGCCAGCACAGCATCACAGAAGCAGGGGTGGGCAGCATTTGGAATTTAAAAAGGTAACGGTTTCCCCACGACCGAATGGTCTAGTCATGACTGACTGTAGGGGGTGATGCTCATCTCCATTTCTAAGCCTGTAGAGTCGGCATTTTGTCTTGAGGACAAGCTTCCGTGGTCATGTGGCCGGCATGACTCTACGCCGTAGCGCACGGAACGCCGTTCCCTTCCCACCCACTACCTCTTTATCTACTTGCATTTTTACATGCTGTCGAACCGCTAGGTTGGCAGGAGCTGGGACATGCAACGGGAGCTCACTCCGTCATGTGGTCTCGAACTGCCAACCTTCCGGTCAGCAAGCTCAGCAGCAGCGGTTTAACCCGCAGCGCCACCACGTCCCTATACCCACCATGTCCCTATTCCCTAAATCTGGAATTTAACAGCCCATAAATTCGACATTTGCCAAATGGTCTTATTTACCTTACTCAGAAATGAGCCCATTGTATTCAGTAAGACTTAGGCTGTAATCCTATCTTACTGGAAAGAAACACCTCCAGTTGTGAGCTTCCCACAAAGGCCTAACTCTCATTTTCCTACTGCAGGAAACCAAGATCCTAGCCAATCAGGGTGATTCCCCCCCCTCTCCCTCCGAGCAATGCAAGCTCTCCGTCCAAGAGGACTCCTTTCACACTTATTGCTTCTGATCCACAGGGACTCCCATGGCAACCACTGGAATTGTGGCGCAGGGGCTGCTATCCTAGCAGGGCGATTAATAGGACAGGAAGGGAGGGGTTCGCATTAGGTAGAGAGCGAGGCTTTTTGGTCTACATGGAGCATTTACTGATTACTCTCGAGGAGGGGAGACGGAATTCTGCTTGGAGCCGTTTTGCAGTTCATCCCGGCGAATTGGAGGAAAGGGGGCTGAGCGGAGACATTAAACCCTAATCAAACGCAGCTCATCAGGAATCAGTAGGGGAGGGGGCTCTCAATTAATCGCAGCTAGAGTTTTAGCACCACCACCAAAAGGCTGGAGGCTGGGAGGGGAAAAGTAATGAAATTAACAGGGAGTCAAGGGGAAAAAACTACATAACTCTTCTAGAGGGTGCTGCTGTGTGACTTGATTACCTCTTGCCATAGCTAGTAGGGCATGTGGTCCAGCAATTATACATAGGATCACTGGCACCTGGGGGTGGGGTGAAAATCACACCAGTCGAGGTCCTCGGTGGGGGGTGGGTGACACCACTAGTGCCCCAAACTGTGAAACTCTTGGTATTCTCAAATAACACCACAATGTTGACATATCATTTGATGGGTACTTTGACGCAGAGTGCCATGAAACAGACAGCATGGAAATAGCTGCATCCTGTCAAACGTTACAGCCAAGTCACCAGAAAAATAAGACACAACTGCCTTATGCAACAAAAAGGGAATTTGCTTAATGCAAAACTGAGCCAAGGCTCAGGTGGCCCATTTGGGGCTGTTCAGAGGCAGAGGCAGGCGGGAGAGTCAAGCTGCTCTGCTCGCCCCACTGACTTGCAGCCCATCGAGATCCCAGCTGCAGCCACAGGCAACATGCTCACCCTGCTAGTGTGGGCCCGATGTGACGACTTTGGTCACGTCGGCTTAAAGCCAGCTCTGAACTGACCCATGTGTTTTATCTACCGGGACCAGCTAGTCTTACGAGACTTTTAAAAAAAGGTGATCTAGAAAGATACTTTTATTTATTTACAAGTAGCATTGTATCTATTTATGTATTGAACCAAAAACTTGATCCATTTTTCATAATGAGGTAACATTAATGAATAGGCTTGAGGGGCTTAGTTCTGTGACCCAGGGCGCAATCCTAACCCAATTTCCAGGGCTGGCATAGCTGTGCCAATGGGGCACGTGCTTCATCCTGCAGCGGAATAGTAGTCACGGAGGCCTGTAGTAAAAACACAGAAGACCCCCTCGAGGAGGCAGGAGATGGTGCCAACAGTGTCCCTTGGGCTAAGTATAGACAGGATGAAGACCAGGGAGCTAAGTAAGGACAGGATCAACACCAGAGAGGTAGCTGGGGTTGGGCTGCACAGCTGCAGCCACTCAGTGGGCTGAAGCCAGGATATAAGGAGCACCTGGAGGAAGGAGAAGGTGTGGGTGTGTAGTAGGAGAAACGTTGGTGGGAGTAGGAGAGACTGGACTGGCTTGACAAACTGACTTGGCTTTCTGGATCCTGATTTGGCTTGGCGTAACGTGGACCTGGACTGACTGACTTGGCTTCCTGACCTTGGACTGGCTTGTGGATAACTGGACCTGGCTTGCTGAGAAGGTGAGGCCTAGTTGTGTTTGCTCCACTGCGGCAACAAAACTGTTTGAAGGGGAAACTAGCCAGCCTAGAGCGGGCAGCAGAGGCCTCAGGGAGACCCAGCAGGTGTTTCTGGCATAACAAGGCCTTCTCGAGGTAAGGGAATGTTTGTTCCCTTCCCTTGGAGCTGCATTGCCCTTAACCTGGTGCTGGAAAGTTGGTTACGATTGTGCCCCCAGACTTGGGGAAAACACACACCCGAAAAAGGATGCTCAAACAATTAGGCCTCCACAATACAATCCTCCCTATATTTACACAAGCTTGCAAACTGCAGGAGCTGAGCTCTTTGCAGGGCAGTGATCAGCTATCTTGCAAACTGCAGGAGCTGAGCTCTTTGCAGATCTCTGATTTCTGAATAGCCTCAGGGCTCAAGGCAATGAGTTTACTGATCATTCAATCACCCATGTTTTCATTGGAGGCTCTGCATGACCCACTAGAAATCAGGTCACGACCCACCACGTGGGTCCTGACCCACAGTTTGAGAAACACTGTGATAAAGCATTCATGATTCACCTGCTGCTGCTAACCATGACAGATGAAAAGAGCCAGTATAGCTACATCTTATCAATAATTCCAGGTGCCCATGGTGAACTTGCAGGGGAAAGCGAGACCTTTATGTTTCGCTTGCTGGCATTTTGCCACTGAGAATGTAATTTCTGATTAGACTAATGCCTTCAACTGCCCCATTAAGACAATTCAATAGTTTTTACAAAGCTATTAGCCGTGATTGCTAAGAACGGGGTGCCCTAATATGGGGCAGAAAGTCGGGGTATAAATCCAATCAACAACTACAACAACTGAGCTTCCTTGTGCAGGCACAGTCTATCTCTGTTGCTAGGGGGGACTCAAGTGGGAAAGGCAAGTTTCTCCATTTATTGATGGGGGCATCTGGTTCCCCGCTGAGGATAACAGAAAGCCAGAGTAGAATGGATCGCTAGTACAGTCCAGCAGGGCTCAGGAATCTGGAATTGCAGGCACAATGCTGGAGATCATTCCTGCACTTTAAAGAAATAGATGCAAAGAGGAATGTCCACATGAGCCCTTTCCAGGGGTAAGAGGAGGGGTGTGTGGACTAGATGACCTTGTGGGTTCCCTTCCAACTCTATGTTCCTATTATTTCTGTTCAAACCCTTCTTAATGTTGCAGTAGCCCTCTCAGAGCTATGCAACAGGCATCCTTAAACATGAGTTAAACACCAAAATATCCAGAGAGAAACAGCATCCAGCAAGGAGTCCTAAATAATTTTGTCAGCCTTATACTTTTAAAGGGTGTCAACGTTCCACACCTTCGAACAAACCTCTTTTTTATTTTCTTCCACTTGTGTCAAACAAATCTAGCTGCGGAAGTACAAGAAGGGAAAGCTTATATGATCAAAGACTGCAAGGATCTGCTTCCCTTATCAGTATTCCACCTGGGCTTTTGATCGATTCTGCTAAAACCCAAGTGAGTGATTTCTCCTCCTCGCATTGTTAGGAGCAGGTGTCCCCCCCACCATGAAGTTCTTGTCATGAATTGTGTTTTCCATTTTTATTATGTTTTTATTCTGCCCCTCCAAAGAGCTTGGGAAGAATGCATTGCTTCCCTTGGCTCCTGTTCTCACATGACAACAACCACCCTGTGAGGCAGGCAAGGCAAAGAGTTACTATCCAGTGAATACCAAGACTGGTCTCCCAGTCCAATGCACTGACCACTAGACTACAACCCGCTTCCTTTTGATGGTTTTTCAGGGTGGTTGCAAACAGAACTCGGAGGAAAGCACTGCACTTGTCCTGAACAGGCCTCATAATGTTGTAAAAAACAAAACAAAACCCTGATTGGCTATGTGGTCCTATCATGCTGGCTATAGGATCCCTGGTTGGCTAGGCACCTTTCAAAAAAGCCTGCTAAGACCTTACAATCAAAATCAGAGCTCCTACTTCAATAAGGTGCAGCAGGTGGCCACAAGGGGTGGGATTGGTTTTTTCCAGGTTGTAGCACCAAGACATGATTTTAACTTCAACTGTGCTCTTCTCCCAGCCCACAGAACATTCAAGCTATACAGGTTGAGTTGCCATCTCTCAGAAAGGATAGTGTAGAGCCAAGAAAGGTACAGAAGGATTGGGGGTTGGAAGACCTTCCTTATAAGGAAAGGCTACGATGTTTGGGGCTTTCTTAGCTTGAGGGACATGAGTGAGACCTATAAAATGATGGATGGTATGGAGAGAAGGAAGAGCCTACCAGCCCTGTGTGGAAATGTCAGGGGTGGAACCTCCTGCACCCACCCTAAGTGGCCTATCACTGACCAATAGCCCCTCTCCTCCTCACTTGTGGGTCTTTCCCACTGCTCAGAAAGCCCCACATTTTCCTGAGGGCCAATGATCCCCAAGCACAGCCCTAGTTGGGACAGGCTGGAATGGAGAACTTGGATGAAAGCTTTTGCCACCTTTGCCTTGTTCCCTTTGGTTATTTTTAGCCCTCTGTTCACTCCTGTCGGATCCCAAAAGGTTCCGACTGGTGACATTAAGGAGATGTCACCAGCGTACACACACAAGCAAGGAGGCAGAACTAAATGAAGTTCTTCCAAACAAGAGCCAAGAAGTTCTTGAGAAGGAGAAGACAGCCACAGAGGGCACCAAGAGCGGGTAGGTGGAAGCTGACGGAATGAACTTGCCCACTCCTTCGAACCAGAAGCGGCATTTGGACACTGGCACAGTGGTGTCATTCAAATGATTTAGGAACAGGAACTCACTTTTGATTGGCACTTGTCGGGAACCCGGAACCAGCCACGCAGCCCGTTAGGATCAGGAATGCCCATTCTGGTCCGTTCCCATCACTGCCTTCGCCCCCCTAGGAATCTGGAGTCGCTCCCTTTAACCCTCTGAGTGCCGGCCAACCAAGAGGAAAAGCTCTTTGCAGAGGAATTGGGAGGGGGGAGGAGGGAGAGTGAAGTGGGCGGAGTCAGCCCTAATTTTAACTAGTGGAACTGAGTTCCCCCGTTCCCCCTGCATGACATCACTTCCTCTGGGGCTCATGCCTCTGCTCCCAGGGGATGGGAAAGCTCCTGCAGATATTTGCAGTGTGGGTTGGTGCGCTCTGCTCAGCCAGCCAATAGCTCACCCACTACCCCACCCATCTGAATCGGGACTTGTCAGGCAGGCTGCCCTAGACATTGCATTGCAGGTCTTCCCAAGAGAGCTCCACAGTTTGTCTTGTAAAGGGCAAAGTGTCAGTGTGTTCATGCAAGGGTGTGTGTGCGTGCACAAGAGGGAGGGAGGGAGGGAGGGCAAAACACCCAGGAAAGAAAAATAATATGGGCTGAGATTTAAAGCCTCTATCAATCGCTTGCTGTTCCAGCTTTAAGAGTCTGTTGAAACAACATAATAAAAGGTAATAAAGGTAGGATTTATGGGCTACTTGCAGGAAATAACTTGCCAGATTCTCCAGTGTGGGGTGAAACCTCTGCTTGATACTGAAGGGTGGGGGGAGAGGAACGCCCCCCTTTGCCATCCACCCAGGGTACAGAACGCTCCCAGAGACATCGGACACCCCGAAAGACCATTCTGCAAGGCCCTTTGGATGCTGGCCCCCCATCTCCTTGCACCCCACACAAGCCCCCCAGGCCAGCTTTTTATGACCTTGCCTCTGGGTTCCTTTTCAAAGACTCTGCTCTGTTCGGTTTGCCTGGCGAGCGGGGACAATTTGCTGCAATCGATGACCGTGCTCGAGGTTAAAAATATTTTTTTTATGCTTTTTAACGACTGGCTGTTTACCAGGCCGCTCGATCCCTCCGGCTAAATGGAGAAAGTCAAGGGAAGATATTAAAGAGCAAGCGAGAGAGAGAGAAAGAAAGAGAGAAAAGGCAGGTGGGAAGCAAAGTCCCATAAACTTCCAGAATAATATTTAAATCACCATAAAATCATCAGGGAGGGAGAGCGCAGGCTGGCATGGACATTTTTACCACCCGGTTCAAGACAAAAAGCACCCTTTAAAACGGTTGCCAATGGCAATTTGGTCAGAGAGGGTGCTAATATAAAACATGTCCCATCAGAGCACTTATAGCTGTGGCAGATGACGGCAGAACCAGGTTTTTTCCCCCCCTTTCAGCCCCAGCATCAAACCAGAGAAGCGGTTAATATTTCATTGTTTGTCCTGGCCGTGTGTGTGTGTGTGTGTGTGTGTGTGTGTGTGTTGATGACTACGGCCTCTCGTGTCCTTCCACAAGGGGACTAGATATGTTCATGAAGGACGAGAGGTGATGTCATGCACCCACTACGCACCACTACGCGAGTACCGGTTCCTAGAAGTTGAGCTGGCCCCGCCCACTCTAAGCTGGCCCCTGCTATTTAACCAGGGAACAGCTGAAGCAAAATATGTATCTACACATCTCTAGAAAGCAAAGCAATAGAAGTTAAATCAACACTAACCCCAAGCTGAAGTTATTACAAACATGATCACCTCCATGGCAACAATCATGACCTCACTTCCTGTCATGACCTCACTTCCGGCTATGACCTCACTTCCTGCCACGACATCACTTCCGGCTTATGATGTCACTTCCGGTGGGCGGACCCCGACAAGTGCCAATCAAAAGTGAGTACCTGTTCCTAAATCATTTGGATGACACCACTGGCAGAGGCCTGCTGCTTCTTATCTGTCGTGATGGGAATACTGAGCTTCCAGGTTCAGAGGCAGTCTACCTGTGAATGTCAGCCGCTGAGTTGGCAGCCACAGGGGAGGGCTGACGAGTTCTCCCCCTGCCCTGCTCTGGTTGGCCACTGTGGGAACTGGGTTGCCAGCCCGGCTAGATAGCCCTGTGGTCTGATCCGGCAGAGCTATTTTTCAGTCTGGTTTCCTCAAACTCGGGTTGAGGTTTCTTGATCATGGGGGTGTTTTTGAGAGGACTCAAAACCATTTCGTGCAAATCAGTCTTTCCTTCCCCTTTCTCAGAATGGAGCAATTTTCAGCTTCCCCCTGGACAGCTTGACCTTAGGTTTGGAGTGAGACTTTTCAGGGGTGGATAGGGTGAGCTTGTTTTTGAGAAGTACTATAAGCTTTCACACTGGAGAGGGAATGAAAATCGTTATGTGCTGAAGCTCAGAATGTCCTCTCCTTCCTGTCTCTGGACAGGGGCCATAGTTTGAACAAGCCATTTGCAAACCCCAGCATTTCGGGGCATGGTTAGGAAACCTGGCTGTGTTAAGAGCAGTGTTTCTCAAACTGTGGGTCAGGACTCGATTTCTGGTGGGCCCTGCAGAGCCACCAATGAAAACACAGCCAATGGAAAGATCAGATAACTCAATGCCTCGAGCCCAGAGGCTATTAAATATATAATTTTGTATATATTTTTATATAAAAATGACCCCCACCCTTCCCCCCCAGGTGAGCAGGTGCCCCTCCGAGGCCAGGGATGGCCGCGGGGCGAGCAGAACGAAAGCGGAAGTGCATGGACGGGCTGCCAATCAAACGGTAGTCCCATCTAAGTCCCGCCCTCCGTTCCCCCAAGTTGTTTGTAGATCCCATCGCTGATACTATTCCCTTTCTCATTGGAGTAATCTCCTGCAAATTCCATAACACCATCAGTTTTTGGAAATTGACAAGGCACATCGCACTGCACACCCCCAATGGCCTGACTAACAAACGACCCTCTCCCAGTCTCCTGTGGCAGAGCTGTAGTCCACCCGTGGCCACGGCACACGGGTGGAAAACCACTGCGATTGTGTCATTTTAAAGAAGTGGGTCCTGGTGCTCAAAGGTTTGAAACCCACTTTCCTAGACTGCTGCTACCAGTGCCCAGAAACCCTGGACCGCTGCCGCCGGTTGAGCTGACAGTGCTGAGCTAGGTGGACTTAGGACTGGTTCTGTAGAAGGCAGATGTAGTGCAGATGGCCACTAGGAGCATCTACACCTGTTATCAGTGGTGTCATCCAGGGGGAACGTGCCGGAACGGCTGTTCCTGAACCTAATTAGGGATAGCTCCGCCCACCTGCCACCATTCATCGCCGCCTCCGTGATGGAGGCCTCACATGGCCCCGGAGGGGGTGCCTGCTCGCCGGGGGGAACGGGTGGGTGGCGCGCCGGGTGCCCGAGCGAGCAGCGGTGGGGCGTGTCCACCGGGGCAGCCCGTACGGCGGGCGGGAAGGCGACGGAACCAACGGGATGGGCTGCCAATCAAAGGTGAGTCCCGGTCACCGCTCCGGTTCCTGGATCAGTTAGATCCCACCGCTGCCTGTTATACATGCAGGTTTCGTCCCTGACATATCAGAAGAACAGCCTCTTGCGACACCTGGGACAGCTGCTGCCAGTCAGTGTCCAGAAAATCTGCTGCCAGTCAGTGTTGGCAAGCCTGACCTCAGTGGACCATAGAAGGCGGATTTGTATATTGCCGTCTTTAATACAACCCTCATCATCATCATCCTAGATCTTTAATGGCATGGAATGCAACCCTCCTCCTCTACTCCTCCTCCCTTGACCTTACGGCAGCTTAAGGGTGCTCTTTACAGTTTCATTCCTCCTCTGAGCAGACTAGCTCAGACAGGCTGAAAGAGACCGAGTGCCTGGGGCTGTTGAATATTTCTCAATCCCTTCTAGGGGTGGATTTTGGAGCGTTTTTGGCTTATTTTGAGGTGGATTCCAGGCAGTGGTGTCATTCAAATGATTTAGGAACAGGAACTCACTTTTGATTGGCACTTGTCGGGAACCCGGAACCAGCCACGGAGCCCATTAGGATCCGGAATGCCCGTTCTGGTCCGTTCCCCCTGAATGACATCACTGCGGCCAACCAAGAAGAAAAGCTCTTTGCAGAGGAATTGGGAGGGGGGAGGAGGGAGAGTGAAGTGGGCGGAGCCAGCCCTAATTTTAACTAGTGGAACTGAGTTCCCCCGCGTTCCCCCTGCATGACATCACTGATTCCAGGCCTTTTTGGGGGGGCCTTTCCAGACCTGTGGCAATAACCTCATGAGTCATGCTCTTGATGCACCAAACCTCAAAAACCAAAAGAAACCAAGCGCAAAGGGACGCTCGCTGGGGACGTCTTAGACCTGAGGGCACAGTTAAGGTTAAAATGGGGAATCTCTCATCTTTTCCAGCTTCTTTTAATTGCTGTTCTCCTCCCCTACAACTTTCCTATGTTTATCTACTTTTTAAACTTCTTAACCTTGTCCCCAGCTGCCTCCAACACTCAAATATTAGTTTTCCTCTAGTATCTGGATAACTGCACTTTCCTAATTATGTTGAGAATTAATAGACTTTTTAGCACTTTCACCCGTCCCTCACTTAGATTTTTCTGGGGAACCCATTACGGCTCCTGAAGCTTTGCTTGGTGGTGTGTGTGTGTGGGGTTTTTTGCACGCAGTGGGGGAAATCGTTGAGATAGATTCCAAATGCAATTAACAAGACATCCCCCCTCCAAACCACTGTATTAGCAGATAAATAGCCGCATCCTCTCCCCCTTTTTACTAATAGTTTGCAAATTTACCAGAATTCCATTACCTCTGCTGCAAAGTGGCACTGCGGCAGTTAGTCTTTAAAAAAAAGAGAAGAAGAAATGGGGAAAAGATGGTTAGGGAAGGGGAGAACAGCTGATGGACTTAATAGGTTTTTCTGCTCAGGAGGAAGCCAAAAGGAATTCCTGGGAGGCAGCAAATCCAGCTGGAGATGCAGAGGGAATATAGATCTGGGCTAGCTAGTCCTGAGTGACCCGCTGAAGGCAATTACGACATCCAGACATAGAGCATGCTGGGAGATGACTGGGGTGCCCCGTCCTTTCTAGCGGCTGCAACATGGCTCATGTGAGCTGTTTCCCGCAAAGTGCTCATTTAAGAGAGGTGGCAATGAGAAGCTCAAGGGCTTTTCAATACGATTGGATGGATTTGACGAGCTTTCCCCGCCCACCTTGATCTGGGGCTGGCCAGCATTTAGGGGTGGTGCCATTTATTTATGTATTTATTTACCAATTCAAATTGCACAGGCCAGCTAAACTGAGAGTGCAATCCTAAAATGGAGTTAGGTTGGCCTAGTTAGGCCAGCTAAATTTGGCTGGCACCAGGGCCACCATAAAGTGCGTCTGGACCACTCTCGGAGTCAGGGAGGATGGCGCACGTCTGTGTGCTGGCCACTTTGACTCTGAGAGTGGCCCAAACATACTTTACGGTGTCCCTTGTGCTGGGCCAAACTTTGCTGGCCTAACTGTGTCAGCCTAACTCCAGGTTAGAATTGCGTGCTGAGGGTCAGAAAAAATTATGGTGTTGTGATTTCGATGCTGGCTCCAAAAATGCCATCAGTTTTGCCCTATCGTGCCTCGTTTCAGAGGTAGCCTCATTAGCAAATGGTTCCAGCCGCTTGAACCATTCGCTAACAAAGCTATTCCATATGACAGCCTTGTTAGTTAGATAGGGGATGTGATAGCCCTCTTCAAACATCTGAAGGGCTGCCATAAGGAAGAAGGGACAAATCTGTTCTCATCTGCCCTTGACAGTAGAACTAGGCCCAATGGGGACAAACTGCAAGAGAGGAGATGCCGGCTGGACATCAGGAAGAATTTCTTGATGATAAGGGTGATTCGACAGTGGAACAGATTGCCACTGGAGGGAGGTGGTGGATTCTCTCTCCCTGGAGACCTTCAAGCAGAGGCATGGCAGGCACCTGCTGCTCTAGGAGGATTTCCTGCTACAGGCAGGGGGTTGGACCAGATGACCTTGTAGGTCCCTTCCAATTCTATGAAATATCTGAAGGGCTGTCATAAGGAAGAAGGGACAAATCTGTTCTCATCTGCCTTTGACAGTAGAACTAGGGCCAATGGGGACAAACTGCAAGAGAGTAGGGTCTGGGTGGACATCAGGAAGAAATTCCTGACGATCAGGGTAGTTTGACAGTGGAACAGATTGCCACTGGAGGGAGGTGGTGGCTTCTCCCTCACTGGAGACCTTCAAGCAGAGGCTCGACAGGCACCTGCTGGAGATGCTGTAGGGGGATTTCCTGCCCCAGGCAGGGGGTTGGACTAGATGACCTGGCAGGTCCCTTCCAACTCCTTGAGTCTATGATTCTATATCTTTGAAACGAGATGCGAGAGGGCAAAACTGATGCCATTTTTGGAATAAGCAAAACAAATATACCCAGGAATAGGTCTAACGTTTAAGATACCAAAATGTGTGTTGGCCTCGGTCATTATGTTACTTTTTCACTTTTCTATACCACCTTCCCTACCCCCAAGGAGTGGTCATGGTTGCTCCCCTCCTTTTGTCGTCACAACAACCCTGCGAGGCAGGTGAAGCTGAGAGTGGGTGACCCGCCCAACGCCATCGAAAATAAAACCCTATAAAACCCAAACACTACCTTTAAATCTCCTGAAATTCCTTTTGCCCAGAAGCAGCCAAGAGGAATACAGCTGCCATATATTACATTATTGCTATTATCCGATCCATTGTACTCTCATTTGTGGCTTTGTTATTCCCTAATAAGAGAAATAGCATCCAGTTGTGTTTCAAATCCTCCCGAGTTCCCTCCCACGGTCCCTTAATTGCCATTATTTTATGCATTCACATTGCACTATATGGTTTTCATAACCTAGTTATAACTAAGTGAGACTGTCTCTGAGTCTTGGTCAGTAAGAATCTTGCAATTATTCTCAAACCCCCCCCCATTTCCTGTATTTCAAAAAAAAAATGCACAGTCTAGAATTTTGGGGACTCTGAATGCCAAAGTCTGTGCAAATCTTGTGCTTAGCTCCGTTTCCCATCCATTCCGATTCCACCGTGATGCTGTAACAACATGAATGAAGGGACAGGTCTTTGCCCCAAGGGGCTTACAGTGCAGGTATCAACATCAGCCAGACGGGAAAGGAAGGCTAACAAGGACACAAGGGAGAACATGCAATTATTTCAGCAACGTGTTTGCTGACTTGTTACAGCAGGGGATGGAGACTAACGCCCAATGTCGAGGGATTGGAAAAGGTGGGTTTTGAGAAAGGAAACGAAGAAAAGTAGAGAGAGGCATATTCTGCTCCTCTGGGCAGCAGGGAGTTATAAGTTTCTGGTAACAGATTCAGTTTGGAAACCAATAAAGAGTTCAGAAACACTTTACAGTTGCTGCTTCTGAAACTGGGCATGATACAGTCAAAGACAACATCTTCAGGATCTTACAGAACAGTGATTTTCAACCAATGCACCGTGAAGGCTTAGCCAGTTTGGTGTTGCTGGGGTTCAGAGCGGGTGGTTTACTAGTAGGTCCACGGGGGGACGTAAGCCCCCAACCAGCAGCATGCTGTGCCTTGTCACCTGGAAAAAAAAATGATGTTGTGCCTTGAAACTGTGCGCCATCTTCCCTGACTCCAAGAGAGGTCCAAACGTGCTTTATGGTGGCCGTTGTGCCAGCCAAACTTTGCTGGCCTGACTGTCCCTTTTCAGAATTTCTGCGGTGCCAACGGGTCCCCCAAGGCTGGGAACACCTGCCCCAAGGCAGACTGCAATTGTGACCCTGAAAATTGGAGAGCGGGGTGGATACAGGAGACAGCCAATCATTGCAGAGTTGGCTGGCTGTTCTTCCCTTCCGGAAGGTGGCTGTTCGGAACATGTCTTCTGTTCTGTTCTGCTACCGAGCAGCTCTGATTGGCTCTGGATTCAAGATCTATGCACCCAACGTTCCATCCGAGCCTCCCTGCCAGCGGTTTCTAGTGACATCTGTTTCCCACATTCTGTGCTCTCCCCAGAGGGCTGCCTGAGCTGGGAAGCCACTTTCAGAACTGGTTAGGAGTAACATCAGTGGTGCACACACTGAAACACATGCACAACGCCAGCCCTTTGGGGCCAATCTCTTCCCTTCTTTGCCTGTTGGCACGGTGCCTCCTGCATCCTAATGTGGCCACCTGAGAGTCAGTTGGCATTCACAATCCCATCGAGACCCTCCTGGTATCCCCCGCGACATCTGGCGTGTGCTTCAGGTACACAACGGTATGGTTTCTTGGTACAGCATGACCAACTCACAGCTCTGTGCACACCCCACAGACAACTGGAGTCACACAAGTCCATTCAATCAAACTGCCCTGCAGGGTAGCAGAGGACAAGCGTTTGGCCTCCTCTGTGCAACAAAGCTGTGTTCCTTTGTGTCTCCAAAGGATATGCAGGTGTTCTGAAACCTGCGTATCCTCTCTCAGTTTCCTCTGGGCTCAATGTTCTCAGTTCCTTCTGCATTTTCTCCCCGGGCTTGTTTTCCAGGCTCTGACCACTTTTGTGGTCATAGAAGCATAGAGTTGGAAGGGACCCACAAGGTCATCTAGTCCAACCCCCTGCCTGTATCAGGAAATCCTCCTACAGCATCTCCAGCAGGGGCCTGTCGAGCCTCTGCTTGAAGGTCACCAGGGAGGGAGAATCTACCACCTCCCTCCAGTGGCAATCTGTTCCACTGTCAAACTGCCTTTATTGTCAAGAAATTCTTCCTGGTATCCAGCCGGCATCTCCTCTCTTGCAGTTTGTCCCCATTGGGACCTAGTTCTACCGTCAAAGGCAGATGAGAACAGATTTGTCCCTTCTTCCTTATGACAGCCCTTCAGATATTTGAAGAGGGCTACCATATTACCTCTCAGTCTTCTCTTCTCCAGGCTAAACAGGCCAAGTTCCCTTCATCTTTCCTCCTAGGACTTGTTTTCCACCCCCCTGATCATCCTTGTTGCTCTTCTCTGAACCTGTTCCCATTTGGCTGCATCTTTCTTGAACTGAGGTGCCCAGAACTGAACACAGCACTCCAGGTGAGGTCGCACCAATGCCGGAGTAAAGTGGAACCACAACTTCTCGCGACTTGGAAGCCGTGGCTCTATGAATGCAGGCTAAGATTGCATTCGCCTTTTTTGCAGCTGTATCACACTGCTGACTCATGTTCACCTTGTGATCCACTGCAACGCCAAGATCCCTCTCACATGTTGTGCTGCCAAGCCAGGTTTCCCCCATTCTATACCTGCACCTTTGGTTATTTTTGCCTAAGTAAAAATCATCCTTCCCAAGGTTGCACCTTCACATGCTCAGAGTTTAGATCGTGCTTGCTTCTCCCCCTGATGTTCCAGAGGCGAACTCGGTCATCAATTGGCCACTCAACTTTTAATTGGCCACCCAACTTTTCCTGCCCTGATGCAATTTCTTTGTGGCCTCTTCAAATAGAAACGTTTTTCTCTGATCCATCACAGGCAGAATTCTTATCAAAAGGAAAAGCAGGCAGAAAGGAAGACGGAAAAACACTGATAAACCAGTTGCGGGGACTCCCGTCGTGAGCCACTGTTTGTATGAAAAAGAAGGGAGAATTGTGCTTGTCCTTGTTGAGCCCTCAAGCAAGGCTGAAACTGAGGCAGGCTGCAGACCACACCATGTGATACTGTCAAGGAGGTGACACACCAGCGGGCCAAAATTTTAATAACCCTTTGGAAATTTTCATTTACATATATTGGATATTTACATATCATTGGAAAGCTAATTTAATGCAGAATGTACTGAGGCAAACCGTGTTGGAGTATTCGCATCCTATCAGACATCATGGCCTGTTAACCAGAAAAAGAAACCACAACTGCCTTGGGTAACAAAAAGTGGATTTCCTTCACTCAGAATTGACCAATGAGAGTGATTGCTCTGAGGCCAGGGGGGGTGTTGTTATGACAGGGCAGGGAACCAAGGTATTCGTATGCATCAGCTCTCCTTTCCATGGACCAGAGCTAATAGGAGAACAAGCTTGTTCAGTTGTCCCCTGGTTCTGGTGTTGGGAGAGAGGGACTCTAGGTTGCTTCATTGGCCAACAAAGTCATTCTGGAGAGAAATGATCAACAAGAGGGTTTTTTTGCAACCAACAGTGTCACATCGGGCCCCGTGCTTCAGGGGGGTAAGCATATTGCCTGTGGCTGCAGCCGGGATCTCTATGGGCTGCAAGTCAGTGGGGCGAGCAGAGCAGCTTGACCTTGGTCTCTCCCGCCTGCCTCTACCTCTGAACAGCCCAAGATGGGCCACCTGGAAGCAGTTGGCGGGGATGTGATGATATCACCACCAACTACTTCCACATGCCATGCTCTGCACATGGCACGAACAGCGCTCTTCTTGGTGAGTGGGGGCCCCGCAGGGAGGGTTGGGGGCCCCGCAGGAATGCCCCACATTGGGCCCCACCGCTGCTAGAGCTGGCCCTGGTCTCAAGCTTTCTTGGTTGAAAGCTGCTGTAGCCGTGAAAGATACTAGATCATTAGTTGCCTGTTATAAGAGAAGAAGGAGCCCAACAGCCTCATAATCAATCAATCAATCAATCAATCAATCAATCAATCAACAGGTACTTATATACCGCTTTTCAGCACAAAGTTCACAAAGCGGTTTACAGGAAAATAGTAATAATAATAAAATACAATAAAAAAATAAAACAAAAAAGAACATAAGAAGAGCCCCGCTGGATCAGGCCAAAGGCCCATCTAGTCCAGCTTCCTGTATTTCATAGCGGCCTACCAGAGGCCTCAGGGAGCACACAAGACCTTTGCACCACCCCCAAAGGAATGAGGTTGAGGTTTAACTTTATTGAACACAAATGCGAAACGTGAACCTACTGAACACCCGCCCCTCCCTCACCAGTCTGGTCTAGGCAAAAAAACCTGCCATGCATGGTCAATTTGGATGACAGAAAAAAACTCCTACCCGGCTCCCTTGATGAGCGAACAGCTAATCTCAGACTGGATTTACCTGTCGTGGCTTGTAACCTTCGATGGAGTTTTCCTCCATAAATCTGTCCAATCCCCTTTTAAAGAAATCCAAGCCAGACATCATCACCACATCTTGTGGCAAGGAATTCCGCTGGGTAAAGAAATATTTTCTTTTGCTTGCTCTAACTCTCCTAACACTCAGCTTTAGGGGATGTTCCCTGGTTCTGGTATTGTGTGAGAGGGAAAAGAGTTTCACCTCTATCTACTCTATCCAACCCTTGCATAATTTTGCGTACAATTTTGTAATGTGGCTATAATGATAACAGGAAGGCAAAAAAACGTTACCGGCAATGGCAAACAGAATCGGGAAGAAAAAGGCCCAAGAAGAGAAACAAGGCCCCACTCCAAATCGGGAAAGGAATGCATTTCAACAGCCCCCTCCAAATCACAGAGCTTAGGTTGATGTCATGGATGGGCTAGCCAATATAGGAATAACAGAAACCGTTTCGGTTTCACGGATTTCACTAAACTGTCCCCAGATTTGCTGAAATAGCTTTTCCTCCCATTCTAAGAAGTGCTTATAAGAATATACAAACCACCCCACTGGATCAGGCCAAGGGCTCATTAGCCCAGCTCCCTGCATCTCACAGTGGCCCACCAGATGCTTCAGGGAGCTCACAAGACAACAAGACGCCTGCATCTAGTTGACACTTCGCCTCTTGCATTCTGAGGAAGCCTACCACTAAAACCAGAAGGTTGCATACACCCACAGTGGTTTGTAAACTGTGATTGGCTTTTCATCCATAAATCTTTTTTAAAGGCCAATCTCCACATCCTGTGGCAAGGAGTTCCTCAGATTAATTATCCGCTGGGTAAAAACATATTTCCTATTTTTTTCCCCTTTCCTTTCCTTATGCTCTGGCACAATGTCTTCCCATGGGACAAAAACGTGTGCTTCTGGAATGGGGCAAACCCACTGTTTGGTTTCCCTGCTCCTGGAAAAAGAAGCAGCAGTGGGGACTGGCTGAGGAGCACGTTTCGGGGATCACCCACCAGCAGGGGGCGGCAGAGCTCCACATTTCGGAGCCCAAGAAGCGCCAACAGGGCTCCAGTTCAAACTGGGAAAGGAAGGCATTCCAACAGCCCCCTCCAAATCAGATACGCGGATAGATGTTTAAGTGCTTCTAATTTATTTTGGCCGATGGCTGCCGATGCAAGGAAGTAAAGGAGCTGCACTCCGACAGCCTGTGCATTTAGCTCATGCATTTCTTTTTCATAATGTCTGGTCCATGATCCACCAGACTAAGGAAACAAGGCGTGTGTGTGTGTGTGGGGACACGACGATGACACACAACAATTGTCCCCAGTGCAAAGGTTCCTTAGAACAGCGGCTCTCATGTATTAACACTGGGACCCACTTTTTAGAATGACCATCTGTGCGGGACCCACCAGAAGTGATGTCACGGCCGGAAGTGATGTCACTGTGACGCCAGAGCCTGCTGCTTTCCTGAGACTGCAGCAATCAGTTGGGTGATTTCTCAGCCATTTCCCAACAGCAAAGTGAATCAGAAAGAAAGAAAACAAGCCTATTTACAACCTCGACACAAGCAAAACAACCACACAGCCCTCCCCCCTTTCCAGTGCCCCATCTTCCCATATTTTCAATGATGGCTGCACTAGGTACTGCGCTAGGGCTATAGGCAGTGGTGTCATCTACTCTCTCGCAAGCCGGAACGCTGGGCGGGACTTGAGTGATTGACAGGCCGTCGTTTGACTTCCGGTTTCTTCGCGCGCCCCGCACGGCTTTCCCTCGCCTCGGAGGGGGCGCCTGCTCGCCCAGGCACCCGGCGCGCCCCCCACCCATCCCCCCTGGCGAGCAGGCGCTCCCTCCGAGGCGAGGGAAAGCCGCGCGGGGCGCGCGAAGAAACCGGAAGTCAAACGGCGGCCTGTCAATCACTCAAGTCCCGCCCAGCGTTCCGGCTTGCGAGAGAGTAGATGACACCACTGGCTATAGGCAATGATGGGTTGTAGCCGCCTTACATTAGTAGGCTACTTCAGAGTACCGGGTGCAAGGGAGTGGCAACAGGATGCAGGCATCTTGTTGTCTCATGCCTCCCTGGGGCACCTGGTGGGCCGCTGTGAGATAAAGGAAGCTGGACTAGATGGGCCTTTGGCCTGATCCAGCAGGGCTCTTCTTATGTTCTTACTTTGAGACCCACCTGAAATTGGCTCACGACCCACCTAGTGGGCCCTGGCAGTTTGAGACTCAGAGGTTGCGAATAGCCATCCTGAGTGCTGGGCCTGAGATCACCTGTAATGAGATCACCTGTGATGCCCTTTTAAAAGCATCCCTTTGAGCATCTACATAGGCCAGGTGCCATCACAATGTCTTGTGGCAAGGAGTTCCACAGTTTTTAAAAAAATGATTAATCTAACTGATTAATATAGCCTCATTATTAGCACCCCTGATGATAAAACCTTGTTCATATCTCCTGGGTCATGTCCAGTGATGTCATGCACCCACTACGCACCACTACGTGAGTACCGGTTCCTAGAAGTTGAGCTGGCCCCGCCCACTCGAAGCTGGCCCCATCGGCTGGTTGGCTCAGCAGCTGCGCATGTGTACTGCACGCCCACAGCCGTTGCCTGCACTTTCTGTGAGGAGGCAGGCAGCGTGGTGGCGGCAGCATCATGACATCACTTCCGGCTCTGACATCACTTCCTGCCACGACATCACTTCCGGCTTATGACGTCACTTCTGGTGGGCGGACCCCGACAAGTGCCAATCAAAAGTGAGTACCTGTTCCTAAATCATTTGGATGACACCACTGGTCATGTCCCCCCTGTGTTCAAATATAAGCATGCCGAGGGTTTTTGCCTGCGCGTAAGATGTTGGTTGCGCACTGTGAATTGTCTGGTGATGGAACCATGGGTCTCCAGTGTCGCAACATGAGGCTCCCGGCTCAGTGTGTAAATGATGGCATGTTTGCAGAACAAGACTCGGAGGTGTGCCGGCTCCTGCGGTTTTGCTGTCAAGACCAAGGCTTGGGAAAAATGCTTTTGCTTCAGGTCTGCTTCCCCTCCTCCCCTCCTGGAAATTTAAACAAAGGTGGATGCTTGCAGGTGATGGTGGTGGTCCCGGGATGGTGGTCTCAGGACACCACGCCGAGGCGTCACCAGGGATGTGAATTGCACTGATGTCATGCAGGGGGTACGCGAGTACCAGTTTCTAGGATTACAGCTGGCCCCGCCCATTCGGCTGCCCACTCGTCGACTCCGCCCTCTGCAACGTTTCAATTTCCTGCATGTTTGAGTTGCCTGCATGTTCTCAGAGCCAGGCAGGCAGGCAGGCAGCGAGCGGAGCCTTTCCTTGCCTTGCCACTGAAAAATGAGCTGCTCTGGGGTTTTAACATGATGCCAGGCCTCCTACACATGTTCTGGGGGTGCTGTGGAATACTGTTGCCACTGTTGGGTCAGTTTAAAATCATCTGAGGCCTCAAAAAGGGCTTTTTTCATGTCCCTTCCTGCCACGACCTCACTTCCGGCTTATGACGTCACTGCTGGTGGGCGGGTCCCGACACGTGCCAATCAAAAGTGAGTACCTGTTCTTAAATCATTTAGATGACACCACTGAATTGCACTGAGTGATGCATTTGGAGGGACGGCTAAGTGTTGGTCAAGACGGGAGTCTCGACTCGGTATCAATCTGCTGGAACTGTGGGCCATTCGCCTAGCACTGCTGCTGCTGCTGCTACAAAGAGCTCTGTTATGGTACCTGGGGGGGGGGGGTTAGCGTGGTCATCCTGAGGGGGCGGGGCGGCAATCCCCTCTGCGGGCCACCCCGCTACCCTAAACGGCTACCCACAGCAATCTGACCCATGTCTAGGCTTGTGCAAACCTTGAAGTGGGTGTGATCGTTGCGGAGAGCTATTTGGAGCAGCAGCGTATTTCAGGAGGAAAAGGCCATAGCAGGCTATAGGCCGTGATCCAACCATACAACAACCCCCATAATTTAGCAGTAGGCTACGTCGGAAGGCCAGATGCAGTGGAGTGGCGACAACATGCAGGTACCTAGTTGTCTCAGGTGCTCCCTGAGGCTTCTGGTGGGCCATTGTGAGATACAGGAAGCTGGACTAGATGGGCCCTTGGCCTGATCCAGTGGAGCTATTCTTATGGCCACTGTTTTTTTTTTTTTTTTTTTTGGTTTCTGATTTGTTGGGTAACCTGTGCTGTTTACACTAAAACAAATAGATGAATAAAGCTAATGGGCCATTTATACCGTGCATATGATATTGTATGATAATAGAATTGGTTCTGTCTGGTCTGCTCTGGTAGGAGGCGCATCCTGGGGGTCAGGGCAGGCTTTAAACCAATGTGACCAATGGCGTCACATCGGGGCCCCTGCTTCAGGGGCCCCCGCACTAGCAGGGTGAGCATCTTGCCTGTGGCTGCAGCTGGGATCTCAATGGGCTGCAAGTCAGTGGGGCGAGCAGAGCAGCTTGACCTTGGTCTCTCCCGCCTGCCTCTGCCTCTGCACAGCCCCAAATGGGCCGCCTGGAAGCAGTTGGCGGGGATCAGAGGCGTTTCTACAGGGATGGCAAAGCTCTAGGTTTTGCAGGAAGCCTTACCCTGTCATGTGAATCCCTCCTCTCCCTTGCTGCTGTAGCCAGTAAACAACGCCAAGATGTTGCTGTTCCCTGTGAGGATTGGCTAAAACGGTGCAGGAGAGGAGTGATTTCCACTGCAAGGTGAGGCTTCTTGCAAAACTTACAGATTTGCCATCCCTGTAGAAATGCCACTGGTGGGGATGTTACGATATCACCACCAGCTACTTCCACATGCCATGCTCTGCATGTGGCACGAACAGCGCTCTTCTTGGTGAGTGGGGCCCCCGTGGGGAGGGTTGGGGGCCACGCAGGAATGCCCCACATTGGGTCCTGCCTCTGCTAGAGCTGTGGGTGTCGCCGTGAGCTCTCGCACCAGGTGACACCAGCCCTCGCGATGCCTCCGACACCCTGAGCTTCCCTGCACTCCCGACTCACAACGCGAAAAGTTCTGTTGCGAGAGGTCACCCCTGCTTCGGCGCCAGTCAGGTGCGCTCGGCGTGTCTCTCGCAGCAGATACGGCGCTGCCATTAGGCAAATGAGCCCGGCTGAGGGACATCGATAAGCGGGAGGAGGAGAGGGACGCCGCCGCCGTCCCGGAGAGCGCGCTTTGAAGGAGTCACGAGGCGCAGGGACTGCCAGCGGGAGATAGGAAAGGCCCTTGAAAATCAAGCCAACGAAGGTCCGCTCCCTCACACCCTCCAGCTTAATTTGTTTTTATCAGGGAGATGGCGAGGGCTGCTGGGAAAGCAATAATCGCTCACAGCGGGCTGCCGAGGCGCAAGCAGAGTGCGGCGGGCTTCTGGGGGACGGGCGAACTTTCCAGCCCGCTGCGCAACTTTCTCGCCGGGCGCTGGCTTTCCTCTCTGTCGGGGCTCTGCAAAGGTCCCCCAGCTAGGGACTTCCCACTAATTTAGGATAGCGACACCTCCTTTTTAGATGGGTAGTTGCGGAATGGGGTGTCCCTGAGGGGGCGTGGACAGGGCCAGCCCACCCATGAGGTCGACTGAGGCACTTGCCTAAGGGCAGCAGATTGGTGGCAGTGCGCCCGCCTCCATTTCCCGGATTGGAAAATGGGGACAGGGAGGTAGAAGTGCAAAGGGGAGGAGGGGGTTGAGCTACACCACTGGAGATTGGGAGGAGCAGAGGCTGGCGTTGGAGCAGAGGAGCAGGATTAGGCCTGCAGCATCCAGAGATCTGTTGATGGCCCTGACTGCCAGGTAGGCTAGAGCAGAGATTTTCAGCCTTCTTTCATCTCATGGCACACTGACAAGGCGCGGACATTATCAAGGCCCCCCACCAGTTTTTCGACAATCGACAAGGCACACCATGCTGCTATTTGCGGGTAGTTAATCTGTGGAACTCTCTGCCACAGGAGGTGGTGATGGCATCTGGTCTTGATGCCTTTAAGAGGGGATTGGATGGATTTCTGGAAGAAAAGTCCATCGTGGGCTATCAGCAATGATGGGTTGTAACCTCCTTACATTAGTAGTAGGCTACTTCAGAGTGCCGGGTGCAAGGGAATGGCAACAGGATGCAGGCATCTTGTTGTCCTGTGTGCTCCCTGAGGCACCTGGTGGGACCGCTGTGAGATACAGGAAGCTGGACTAGCTGGGCCTTTGGCCTGATCCAGCAGGGCTCTTCTCATGTTCTTATGCTGCTGCTGCTGCTGCTGCTGCTGCTGGTGGTGTGTGCATGCATCTGTGCGCTCACCTCCTCCAATGTCCCTACCAATAAGTGATCTTCCCCCAAATGCCTGCAGCAGCGCACCTGTGGAACCATCTGCCACACACTGGTCGAAAACTGCCAGGATAGAGGCTCTTTCGCAAGGCATGGGTGCCTGCTCAGAAGTAAGCCCCACTCCGTTCCACAGAGCGTGGAACCCCCAGGTCAGCGTGGGCAGGACCCCACCTCATCCCCCTAAATGCCAGGATGAGGAACGTGGCAGAATGCGGTTTGAGACGCAGGCCGTGGCTGCAGAAAGACCGGCGGGCGCCACTGGCGCACTGACTTCTGGGCTGCCTGGTGAGATGAAGCTGCCGCTCCTCCGTGGCTGAGCCTTCGCCGATAAATCAGAAGTGCCTCGCATCCAAAGCAGCTTTGCTTTAAGCCCCCAGCTTTTGGGGGTTGCTGACATCCTGCTCCCCAGGTGCTAAGTCAGCCATCCACCGCGCAGTCGCAGAGCCCCCCTTCCCCCAGCAGTGAATTCATGTGCTGTTATTCATGTGGCCGTCTGTGTGCATTTGCAAAGGCTGCCTGTCTCCCTCCCCCTCAATGGCGCTTCCTGGAGGGAAGAGTGCTCTTGAACAGCGAGTCGCCCCTCCTATAGATCACTGCCGGAGCACTCTCGACAAAACGCCGCGATTCATTTTGGTGCCGGCTGAGCATAAATTCGTCCAGTTGTTAACGGCAGCTTCCCCCGCGCTGGAGTTTTCCCCTAACTGGGAGCATCAAAATGTCAATCTGTCCTCGGGGGTGGATCAAACTCCCGAACTGAACTCAGCCACGAGATTGAAACGTCTGCTCTGCCTTGCGCATCTTCCCTTGACAGCTGCCTGCTCTCCGAAGGCCAAGCTATGGAGAACGTCTGGAGAGGAGAGCGATCCGGGGAAGCCACCGTGCATGAGCAGCAGCCGGCTGTGCATGCAGGCTTGTGAAGGTGGCGCTTTGTCTTGTACTGCCACACAAGCGCCTCCTGCCCCAAGCATCAGGACGGGTCAGAAATGCTGAGCTACTTCCAACTTCCCAAGAATGTTGCCCTTCCCTTCCCTCCCTAGGAGAGGGGATAGCAGTGCTGTAAGCACTCCCTCATGTACCGAGATACCCAAACAGCTCCTCTGCCACTTCTTTGATGGGAAAAGGAAGATGAAATGTGGAGCAGAAGAGAGTCATGGGCTGGAGCATCTTAAAGCATCGAGTATCATGAAAGCCAATGATGTCATGCAGGGGGAACGCGGGGGAACTCAGTTCCACTAGTTAAAATTAGGGCTGACTCCGCCCACTTCACTCTCCCTCCTCCCCCCTCCCGATTCCTCTGCAAAGAGCTTTTCTTCTTGGTTGGCCGGCACTCAGAGGGTTAAAGGGAGTGACTCCGGATTCCTAGGGGGGCGAAGGCAGTGATGTCATTCAGGGGGAACAGACCAGAATGGGCGTTCCGGATCCTAACGGGCTCCGTGGCTGGTTCCGGGTTCCCGACAAGTGCCAATCAAAAGTGAGTTCCTGTTCCTAAATCATTTGAATGACACCACTGATGAAAGCCCTTGGTATCCCCTGGGCTTGGCCTCAGTGGATTCCACCCTCTGCACATGCCCAGGCCATGCCTTCCTGCACATGCCAAGCTGCTTCTGGTCTGCATTCAGGAGGTGTTCTGAGGTATGGGTATCAGTGCCTCCTTGAGCTTGTTTCTGGCTGCCACCCCTGGAGTCTCTTAGGGCTAAGAGACTCCTAACCTGGAGTTTTGTCTTATATGTTACATAAGAACATAAGAAGAGCCCTGCTGGATCTGGCCAAAGGCCCATCCTGTCCAGCTTCCTCTATCTCACAGTGGCCCACCAGGTGCCTCAGGGAACACACGAGACCACAAGATGCCTGCATCCTGGCATTCTGAAGTAGCCTACTTCTAACGTAAGGAATGATGCACATCCCATCATGGCCTGTAGCCCACGATGGACTTTTCCTCCAGAAATCTTTTCAAGGCACCTAGGCCAGATGGCCACCACCTCCTGTGGCAAGGAGTTCCATAGCTTAATGACCCACTGGGTAAAAAAGTATTTCCTTTTATCTGTTCTAACTCTCCCAACACTCAGTTTGAGTGGACGTCCCCTGGTTCTGGTATTGTGAGAGAGGGATGTTATATCTTAACCTGCTGGCTGGCACAGTTAGGCCAGCAAAGTGTGGCTGGCACAAGGGACACTGGAAAGTGCGTTTGGACCACTCTCAGAGTCAGGGAGGATGGCGCACGTCTGTGTCCTGGCCTCTCTGCCTCTGAGAGTGGTCCAAATGCACTTTATGGTGGCCCTTCTGCTGGCCTAACTCCAGGTTAGGACTGTGGAGCCACAACCAAACTGGCCCTCTCAGGTGACTGAAGGGAATGCTTATACGGTTGGCAGGTCAGTAGCAGTCCTTTAAAAACCCAACAGTTTAAGAACACTCTTTCTTCAGGGAACGACTGTTCCCCATGTAGTTGACAGGTGCCATTTTCTTTCCCAGAATGCACTGGGAAAGCATCCATGAAAACGGCGCTGGCAGAAAACCCTGCTTTATGGTGCGCAGAAGCGCATGGGCACATTATTTGTGCAAACAGTTTATAGGCCACATTTTTCCTCCGGTGAAAAGGAGAGTCATCCAAACAGCTTTCCATTTCAATGAAATCCGCTTAAAGAGCCAAATAAAACATCACAGCAAACGGCACAAAGCAAGCCCACGAAAGGAAAAGAGACAGGAACCAGCAAACAGCATGAGCAACAAATCAAATTTAAAGTGCAGGAAGGCTATGCGCAGTGAGCAGCGTCGGGGGTGGCTGTGCAGCACCTGGGTGCAAATTGCACACCTGGGGAGCTACCACTGAATAAGCCCTGTTCCCTCCAACACTATTGCGCCTCGGTAGGTCACAGAGACAGTTTTGCGCCTGGGCCATGCACTGCCCCGAGTTAGACGGCTGCCCTGCCCCCGCACTCACCTGAAGCCTCCAGAAACTTGTGCAACATCCACTGGCCCTCCAAAAGCCTTCTGGAGCTCTAGGAAGGCCTTTAGGTAGGGCTACCAGCTCCAAACTTGGACAGAATGCCTACCGCTTTAGCCACTGTATACAGTAGAGGAGGGAATTGGGGCAGGTGCAGCTCATCATGGAAAGCTTCCAAAAGCTGCAGCTGCCCAAATTCCTCTGCTATACAACGGTTAAAGAGACAGGCACTCAGTCCCAGTTTGGACCTGGTAGCCCTACCTTTAGGGCGCAATCCTAGCCTGGAGTTAGGCCGGCACAATTAGGCCAGCAAAGTTTGGCCGGCACCAGGGCAGAGGCGGATCTAAGGGGGGGGGCAAATCTGGGTAGCACCACCCTGCAGAGGCAGATTTAAGGGAGGGCAAAGCTCTAAGTGTTGCAAGAAGCCTTCCCCTGTCATGTCAATCCCGCCTCTCCCTTGCTGCTGTAGCCAGTAAGCAACACTAAGATGTTGCTGTTCCTTGTGAGGATTGGCTAGAACAGTGCAGGAGAGGAGTGTTTTCCACTGCAAGGTAAGGCTTCTTGCAAAACTTACAGATTTGCCCCCCCCCTTAGATCCGCCTCTGCACCAGGGACACCGTAAAGCACGTTTGGACCACTCTTGGAGTCAGAGAGGCCAACACACAGACGTGCGCCATCCATCCTCCCTGACTCCGAGAGTGGTCCAAACGTGGTCCCTTGTGCCAGCCAAACTTTGCTGGCCTAACTGTGCCGGCCTAAATCCAGGTGAGGATTGCACTCCTAAGCATTACTTCTGGGTTTTCATTGGTCCTGGGCGGCATGGCTAATCTTTAAAGGGAGTTTCTGAAGGGAGGGAGGAAGTAATGTTTGAAGGCCTTCTGGAAGCTTTCAAAGGGGCTGCAGACGTTGCCCACATCCTGCCTGGCCCTCAGAAGGGCCCTGGGTGCTGGGTGGGTGAGAGGCAGTGCTTCTTGGAGCCTGTCCATCATGGTGCCCAGGACCATGTGGCCCCCCTGAATCCCCATCAGTTATGCCTCTGAGCAGAGATTATGACTCCAATCTGCTAGCAGAGGCTGCCTCTAAAACTCAGAGGCTGCGTATACCCATCTTGGCTTGTATCTGTGATGGACATAGGGAGTAGGACGGGGCCTATCTACTCCCTATTTCAAGGCATTTAGGCAGTGGTGTCATCTAAATGATTTAAGAACAGGTACTCACTTTTGATTGGCACGTGTCGGGACCCGCCCACCAGAAGTGACGTCATAAGCCGGAAGTGAGGTCGTGGCAGGAAGTGACATGAAAAAAGCCCTTTTTGAGGCCTCAGACCATTTTAAACTGACCCAACAGTTGCAACAGTATTCCACAGCATCCCCAGAACACATTAAGGAGGCCTGGCATCATGTTAAAGTGACCCAACAGTTCCAAAACCCCAGAGCAGCTCATTTTTCAGTGGCAAGGCTCCGCTCGCTGCCTGCCTGCCTGCCTGGCTCTGAGAACGTGCAGGCAACTCAAACGTGCAGGAAATTCAAACGTTGCAGAGGGCGGAGTCGACGAGTGGGCGGGCGAATGGGCGGGGCCAGCCATAATCCTAGAAACCGGTACTCGCGTACCCCCGCGAACCCCCTGCATGACATCACTGCATTTAGGCCAGATGCCATCACCACATCCTGTGGCAAGGAGTTCCACAGATTAGCAGAGAGCTACGGCCTCCACTGTGACAATTTGCAGTGCTCGCCCCAAAGAAGCATTATGATGCCTAAATTTCTCCTATGACCCATTTTTGAAAATAAGAAATGCCCTCCCTGTAGTGGCACATTTCCCCATTGGGCATCGCTTTTAATTGTGCCACCAGGGGCGGGAAAACTTAAGCAGATTATTTGAATTTGCTCCTGCCACAAGCTCTCTCATCTGGCTGGAAAGATCAGGTGAGCTAAAATTCTCCCTCCTGAGGCCTCGGTGGGAAAACAGATGCCACCTTTTGGGCCGCGTTTTCCCCGGGTAAATAAATTCAGCGATTACGCCAAAATATCTTTTTAGTTGCTTATAAAAACACCGAAATGAATGCCTTCTGCCTAATTGCTGCAATGGGCCCCCAACAGCCGCTTCTATTTGTGCTTTCATATTTCAATAAACTTTTATTTATCTCCATTTAGGAGGGAATTTTCCTGCTCGTGAAAGTAAAATGCATCATTTTGCAAGGGCTTTATTTTGTGCCGGCGTGGCAGAAATGCAGAACGCCTTCGTTCCAGAACTGCCTGTGCTTCCAGCCCAGTTCAAATCTACGTGGGAAAGGATTGTGCCCTTCGTTTCTGCTAGCCGTGCACCGCTAAATCCCAGGTGCTAGTGGGTGGGGGGAATGATCACTGCTTAGGGATGCTCCGACATCCACATCCTGCTTTTGAATTTCCTGGAAGATTCTGGAGGACCACTGTGTAAAACAGGATTTAAAAGGAAAAAAGGTAAAGGTTTCCCCACAACCGAATGGTCTAGTCGTGACCGACTGTAGGGGGCGGTGCTCATCTCCGTTTCTAAGCCGAAGAGCCGGTGTTTGTCCAAGGACAAGCTTCCGTGGTCATGTGGCCGGCATGATTCTACGCTGTAGCGCACGGAACGCCATTCCCTTCCCACCGAAGTGGTCCCTCTTTATCTACTCGCATTTAGGTGCTTTCGAACTGTTAGGTTGGCAGGAGCTGGGACAAGCGACGGGGGCTCACTCCGTCGCGCAGTCTCGAACTCCCAACCTTCTGGCCGGAAAGCCTAGCAGCAGCGGATTAACCCGCTGCGCCACCACGTAAAACAGGATTCGAATTAGATCAAAGGACGTTGTTCCCAACAGTTGGGCCAGGTAGCAGAGTCATATCAACAAGTGGCTGTCTTCAATGGGGTAGGAAATGCTACGCTTTGCCGAGTTCAGCATTTTGCCCCCCTCCAGGAATGGCACTCATATTTTGCACTGACTGGGAGTAGCTCTCCAGGGTTTCAAGAAGACACTTGCCTCTTCTCTGCAGAAGCCAAGGACTGAATTTGGGACCTCCTGCATGCCCTGGTGCTCTTCCATTGAGCCACAAGCCCAAACTCATCTGTGTCTCAGAGCGCAATCCTCACCTGGAGTTAGGCCGGCACAGTTAAGCCAGCAAAGTTTGGCCGGCACAAGGGCCACCCTAAAGCGTGTTTGGACCACTCTCGGAGTCAGGGAGGATGGCGCATGTCTGTGTGCTGGCCTCTCTGGCTCCGAGAGTGGTCCAAACGTGCTTGACGATGGTCCTTGTGCCAGGCAAACCTTCCTGGCTTAACTGTGCCAGCCTAACTCCAGGTTAGGGTTGCACTCTGAGTCTGCAGGTAACAAGGGCCTACTCTCAATTCCAACTCTTACTATCACTTGCTACCTGGAATTTTTGCACGGGGGGGGGGATGTTGGGGATTGAACCAGGAGACTTCTGAGTCAGAAAAAGCCAAGCCAGTGACTAAACAGCTCCTAGTGCCAGAGGCACATCTAAGGGAGGGCAAAGCTCTAAGTTTTGCAAGAAGCCTTCCCTTGCACTGGAAATCACTCCTCTCCTGCACCGTTTTAGCCAATCCTCACAGGGAAAAGCAACATCTTGCCCTTGCTTACTGGCTACAGCAGCAAGGGAGAGGAAGGATTTACATGACAGGGGAAGGCTTCTTGCAACACTTAGAGCTTTGCCCTCCCTGTAGATCCGCCTCTGCCTAGTGCAAGCCAGAAGTAATGGTATGGCGCAAGACGAATGGCCCTGTCCTTAGCTTGCCCATCTGTGAAATGGGAACCATCAAGGCTGAGCCCATTTGGCTAGTGCCCCAGACAGAGCCAATGCAGACTCCCAAGTGAGCCGTCCTGGGGGTCAGTCAGCCTGCCCCTTGATGAAGGGTGGCCCGTCATCTGAGGACAAGAAGGCTTCATTGGAATGTGGGCAGGTATCCTCGCAGGAGGAAGGCCAGCGCTATTTGCTGAGCAAGGGGGGTGGGTGGGAGGTCGGCAGGCAGCCTGGGGGCCGGCATCATCCATACCGTTGCGGTGCCCCAGCAACTGCCGCAATATGGAGCCGTTCGGCTGTTTGATGAATGTTGTCATTAGCGTCGGCGGCACTTACGGACCTCCATTTATCCTGAGCGACAGTGATTTATGTCCGGGGCGGGTGTCCAGGTGAAGGGAGGAGGGAGGGGGAGGAGAGCCACCAATCGGAGCGCACCCAAGTTTTCCGCTGCACTTTCTCTTAAAAAAAAAACCGAGGGGAAAAAAACCCTGAGCGCTTCAAAAAATAAGCGGCGGCCTTCCCGTCCGTGACCAAGGCACACAATCGTTTCTGAAAAGGCAGGGACAGTCGGTCAAGCTTGCTTAGAAGGTACACTCTGGAACAGGTACAGAGCGACTGAGCAAAGCACCCTGGAGTTGTGTTTAGAGGAACAAGCTTGGACTGCGGAGGGGGACACCCCCCCCCCACCCCAGCCACTGGGGTGATGGTGAGCCGGACACAGCCTCGGATGAAAATGTGGGCTTTCCTGGATGAGTGCTGTAGGGGATAGAGCAGCATTTCCAACCTTTTCTGCCTCATGGCACACTGACAGGACACTAATTGTCAAGTCACATCACTGGTTTTTTGACAATTGGCAAGGCACACTGCGCTGCTGTTTAAGAACACAAGAGCCCTGCTGGATTTTCACTGGAGTATGGCCTGTAGCCTGCGATTGTGTGTGTGTGTGTGTGTGTGTGTGTGTGTGTGTGTGAGAGAGAGAGAGAGAGAGAGAGAAAGAGACACACACACAGAGAGAGAACCACTGCTATACTCACGTCCATGGCCATGATTCTAAGAACATCAGAAGAGCCCTGCTGGATCAGGCCAAAGGCCCATCCAGTCCAGCTTCCTGTACCTCCCAATGGCCCACCAGATGCCTCAGGGAGCACATGAGACCACAAGATGCCTGCATCCTGTGGCCACTCCCTTGCACCTGGCATTCTGAAGTAGCCTATTTCTAACGTTAGGAGGTTGCACCAACCATAATGGCCAACAGCCCATGATGGACCTTTCCTCCAGAAATCTGTCCAGTCCCTTTTTAAAGGCACCTAGGCCAGATGCCATCTCCACCTCCTGTGGCAAGGAGTTCCACAGGTTAATTACCCCCAGAGACCTGGCATCTGGCGACTCATATCCCTGGGTACTCACGTCCAGTGATGTCATGCAGGGGGTACGCGGGGGTACACAAGTACCGGTTCCTAGGATTACAGCTGGCCCCGCCCATTCACCCGCCCACTCATCGACTCCGCCCTCTGCAACGTTTGAATTTCCTGCATGTTTGAGTTGCCTGCATGTTCTCAGAGCCAGGCAGGCAGGCAGGCAGCGAGCGGAGCCTTTCCTTTCCTTGCCACTGAAAAATGTGTTGCTCTGGGGTGTTAACATGATGCCAGGCCTCCTTCACATGTTCTGGGGGTGCTGTGGAATACTGGGGCAACTGTTGGGTCAGTTTAAAATCATCCGAGGCCTCAAAAAGGGCTTTTTTCATGTCACTTCCTGCCACGACCTCACTTCCGGCTTATGACGTCACTTCCGGTGGGCGGGTCCCGACACGTGCCAATCAAAAGTGAGTACCTGTTCTTAAATCATTTAGATGACACCACTGCTCACGTCCCTCAATGGTGCTACTAAGGAACGGTCCTCCCCCAAATTCCCGCAGCACACTTTTTGAATGTTTGCCTCAGCACGCAGGTCAAAAGTCTCTTGGTTAGAGAGGATCCAACTGGAGCTGCGGAGGCCCTGTTTGGATTACCAAATGAAAGCCACTGGAGTAAACTTGGGTTGCTGGTCCTCTCTCAGCCTAACCCACCTCGCAGGGTTCTGTCGAAATAACATTTGGGCACCTGTCCACTTCCACCACTCACCCAAGATTCAAAGAGAAAGAGGAGAAGAGAGTTGAAGAGGACGTTTGGAGGTATGGGACCTAACAGGCTAGAGCTTTGTTTCCCAAACTAGTGGGTGGCAACTGGCTTGATGGTGGGTCAAGAAATTGACAAAACTAACAACAGATTTTTTTTAAAAAAATGTATCGAGCCCAATGGAAAGTGAAACTGAGCTGTGCATGCATGTTTACTCAAGAGTAGCCTCAGTCCACTTTGACTTGCCGGCGGAGAGAGACACGACCTCACCAGAACAATCCTGATCCAATGAATGGTAGGGTAGCCCTCCCTACCCCCCAAAAAAATTCAAGAAGGATTTCCCCTCCTCCAAGGAAAACGTATTGAGCCTTAAGGAAGGTGAAATTCAGCCACACATGCATGTTTACTCCTGAGTAGGCAAACATGCCTGGGGGTAGGGCATGCTGAGGGGAATGCAATGCCACCAGAATGGCCCCAATCCAGTGATGTCATTCAGGGGGAACAGACCAGAACGGGTGTTCTGGATCCTAACGGGCTCCGTGGCTGGTTCCAGGTTCCTGACAAATGCCAATCAAAAGTGAGTTCCTGTTCCTAAATCATTTGAATGACACCACTGCCCCAATCCAATAAACATGGACCTCAACCAACGCTCCAAAAGGGGCCCCCAAAGTAAAGAGGATTAAAAACAGCGGCTTGAGTACCCAGTAAAGTCTAATTGTATATTTTTGTCTTGTAAAGCTAGGAAGGTCCCAATAGTGTCATTTCAAAAGGTGGGTCCCTGTGCTAAAACATCTCCTCTTCCCAGCAGTTCTTTTTTGAATCATAAGGACATCAGACAAGCCCTAATGGATCAGGCCAAAGGCCCATCTAGTCCAGCGTCCTGAATCAACCATCATATGCCTTTGGGAGTGCATGAAACCAACTAGAACTCGGTCCAATGGGTAGAAACTGCAAGAGAGGAGATTCCAGTTGGAAGAATTTTTTGACGATCAGGGCGGTTGGACAGTGGAACAGATTGCCACTGGAGGGAGGTGGTGGATTTTCCCTCCCTGGAGACCTTCAAGCAGAGGCTCGACAGGCCCCTGCTGGAGATGCTGTAGGAGGATTTCCTGCTCCAGGCAGGGGGTTGGACTAGATGGCCTTGTAGGTCCCTTCCAACTCTATGATGCTATGAGAGAACAAGAGACCTGCATCCTGTTGCCACTCTCTTGCACCTGACAATCAGAGTCTGGCTACCTCCCAAACCTGGCACTTCCCAATCCAGGAAGTGAGAGATGAAACAGGAACAAGGAAGGCAATCGGGGGGAGTGGACGGAGATGCCTCCCATCAATCTGTTGCCGTAGGTACCGACGTCAGTTAGCCAACTCCAGGCGAAATGAGGAAAGACTCTTTCCTGAAAATCTGGAGATGGTTTGCTGTGAAGAAACGCAGCCTCAGCCAACCAAAAGCCAATGCGCTCTCAGGCAGGTTCGGATGAGTGGCAAACCTCTCGTTCTTTTTTCCGTTTCCCCTACGTGCAAACTGAACGCCGCCTATTGCGTCGCTTGCAATCTCTGTAGCCAGAGGCCAGGATGGGAGAGATCCGCAGGCCTGTGTCATCATCGGGGACAGGGGCAATGAGCTGTGGTGCAAGTTGTTTTTTTTTTAAAAGCATGTTTTATTTCGAGGCCTGCTGCGTATGAAAGGGAAGCCGAAACCCAATTAGTAACCTCTGAACTAGGCCTGCGTTATCTGCTGCAACACACACCATGTGCCGACTTGCGCGCTGCCCGCTCCTCTTCCTGCTGGCGCATACATCTTTAACTGCACAAAGCCGGTGGTGAAACCAGGCCCTGAGAGCAGACAGTTTGCAGAATTGTATCTTTGGCTCTCCCTTCCTCAACATGTCTGTGTTATCTGTCCTACCAGTGTGGCTCCCGCAAGGGGGTGTCGTCTTTAATTACGCATGAAAACCATGCGGATGGCTGGAGCTCCTTCATGTGGCTTAGATCTGCCAAGAAGGCTCCTCAAACAAGCCCCATCGTGAGCCATGCGCCAACTGTCTGTGGCAAGGCTCTGTGGCTCATTTTCCCTGCAACGGTGCGGGGATTCCCTTTGCATGCAAAAGAAATCTACAGTATGTTCGGCAATTTTTCAAAATGCACAGCGCATGGGGGATGCAGGAATTCCAAAGCGGAGCGAGACTGTTTCAGCGGTGTTATGCTGCCGGAACGCTGGGCGGGACATCCGGGTGATTGACAGCCCGCCCGTCGCATTCCGGAGCGTTACGCCGTTTGCGTAACCAATTACGCCGCTTGCGTACGTTACGCAAATGGCGGAACGCTGCGGAACGCGACGGGCAGGCTGTCGATCACCCGGATGTCCCGCCCAGCGTTCTGGCAGCATAACACCGCTGGACTGTTTCATGTGTGGATTTAAATTTAGGTCCAATGGGCACAAACTGCAAGAGAGGAGATTCCGGCTGGACCTCAGGAAGAAATTCTTGACGATCAGGACGGTTTGACAGTGGGACAGATTGCCAAGGAGTAGTGGTGGATTCTCCCTTCCTGGAGATCTTCAAGCAGAGGCTCAACAGGCACCTGCTGGAGAAGCTCTAAGACGATTTCCTGCTACAGGCAAGGGGTTGGACTAGATGATCTTTTGGGTTCCTCCCAACTTGATGTTTCTATTATTTCCACCAGTGGTTCCCAAACTTTTTCAACTTGATCTACTGGCCACAGCTCTCTATTAGGGCAACATCCTGTGTTTGGCCAATGTAAAGTATGTTTGGACCACTCTCAGAGTCAGAGAGGCCAGCACACAGACGCGCGCCAACCCCCCGGACTCCGAGAGTGGTCCATATATGCTTTATGGTGTCTCTTGTGCCGGCCAAACTTTGCTGGCCTAACTGTGCCAGCCCAACTCCAAGTTAGGATTGTGCCGATTGTGCCTTCCTTCATGGTTGTCTCCCTTGCAACTGGGACCCCAGAGCGCACAGACTTCTCAAGCATGAAAGTTGCGCTTGCAGGTGGAAAGAGCCAGGTTTAATTCCTGATAGGTTAGCCAGGGTTCTGAGACCCCAAGTGGCTACTTCCAGGCAATGTTTAGACTCCGAGTAAGTGAACCAAGACGAACCAGCCCTACTGAACACAGAGGGCTTAGTTCTGAATACCCTGCAGCTGCAAGGCTATGGACACTTTCCTGGCAGCAAGCCCCATTCAACACAATGCAACCAACCACTGAGTCTATATGCCTAGGATTGAGTGTGCTCTGAGACAGTTTCCTGTTCCAATATTGGGGTTGATTCTTATGGGAGACATCTCGTGACACCCCCAGGAAAAGGGGGAGGCTGTTCAAATTTGGATAGAGCAGCCCAATTTTCCACATGCAAGCTGTGCTAGACTCTTCTGTATCTAATCCAGCCTAATTGATTTGCACAGCTCCCCATGAGAGCGGCTTGTCCTGTCTCATCTTTTTCATCCCCCTCCTCCTTCCCTCCCTTGTAGTTTCACCTTTTTATCCTGTTATCTTAAAAAAGGCCTATTACTTGCTTTGATCTGCAAGAAATATCTAATCACTGACAACACCTGGCATTTGGCAGAACATGGGCAGAACACATTACTGCGAGTTGGAGGGGGAAGAGGTATCATCTTGAATGCAAGGCTATACAATTATTATTTATTTTATATCCCGCCTTTCTGCCCCGTGGGCACTCAAGGTGGCTTACAACATCAAAATACAATAAAATCACAATAAGACAATTAAAAACAATAATTAAAAACAATATTAAAATAATTAAAATTTAAAAACATTTTAAAAAATTTAAAATTTAAAATGACCAGGATCTGTTCCTGGTCGGCGGTGGGGGGGCGGTGGGGGGGCGGGGGCTCATAGCTACCTTTGTAAACAGTGTGGGGGCCAACATGGCAAATCATACTTATCATTTCCAGGGTTGTTCTGGGAGACGATAAGAGGCAAATATAAATTTTCCTAGCAAATATTATATGGTTAAGAATTTTCAACTTTAAACATTCCATGTCTGATGGTTAAGAACATTTGTAGTCAGTGGTGTCATTCAAATGATTTAGGAACAGGAACTCACTTTTGATTGGCACTTGTCGGGAACCCGGAACCAGCCACGGAGCCCGTTAGGATCCGGAACGCCCGTTCTGGTCCGTTCCCCCTGAATGACATCACTGTTTGTAGTCTTGAAATTGGTACCTCTTTCAATAAGCAGAAGATATGGGAGAAGGTGTTAAGAACCTCATAAGTGCCCTGATGAGTCAAATCCTTCTCACAGTGGCCTACCAGATACCCCAGGGAGCACACAAGACCACAGTGTACCAGCATCCTGTTGCCACTCCCTTGCACCTGGCAGTCTGAGGTAGCCTACTTCTAAAACCCAGAGGTTGCACACAATCATGGCTTGTAACTGGTGATGGATGTTTCTTCCATTAATTTGTCTGATCCCCTTTTGAAAACATCTAGGCTGTTATATCATCTTGTGGCAAGCAGTTCCACAGATTAAAGGTGCTCTGCGTACATAAATACTCAGTCTGTCCACTTCCCTTTTAGGTTACACTTAGGCACCTAGATCCTAAGCTGTATGTAGAAGTTTCATCTTGGGAAGAATACCAGGTCCCTCCCAAGGCAAAACATAGGAGTACGAAGCTTTCAAGAAGAGCTCTCTTTTCTTTTCCCTGACCAGCAGGGAAAGACTCAAAGGAAAAAAAAAAAAAGGAATGAAATCAAATCTATCAACCAGTATCTCATTGGTGCTTGATACAAATTTTCCCGATGATTCTTCTACAGCCTCAGCGGGCTAATACAGAGATTTATTCGTGGGCTCAGAACGCCAAGAAATTAAATTTAAGATAATGTAATAGCCAAGCAAGCTGAGAGGGAATAAACTGCAAAAAGGATTTCTGGTTTTTGTGGAAGTTAATGATGAGAGCTGGAAGTGTTGTTGTGCTCACGTTCCTTTATTATTATTATTATTGTTATGGCCAGCCTCCAGCGAGTTGTGAGTTGTTTTTTAAAATCACTTACGTAGCCTCCCTTCAAAGCAGGGGGAGAATCAAGGAGACTGATCTAGCATGGAAAGATGCACAATCCAAGAAATTTGGTTCTCAGTGACACTTTTGGAAAGCAACCCTTAGATCTCCAGGCTCACTGACAGGACTAGTACTGTGGGCTCTTCTTAGCTGGAGGGTTGGCATCAGTGGATTTCAGAATTTGTGGATTCTCCACGGGTGGAGGGTGAAGGAGAAAAAACTAGGGAAACTGAAGAAAGAAGGCAAGAGGCACTTCTTCAGTGATGTTCCTCTTATATTTAGCAGGGGGAGAGCAATTGTCCCTCCTCACCTCTGCGCAGTGTCCTTTCTAGTGGCTGTTGCTGGGGGTGTTCTGCATTTTTTAGATTGTGAGCCCTTTTGGGACAGTTATTATTATTATTATTTGCTTGTAAACCGCTTTGTGAACTTGTGTTGAAAAGTGGTATATAAGTACTGTTGATTGATTGATTCTTAATAATCTTGAGAAGTTAGTTATGCTGGAATGTGTGTGTGTGTGTGTGTGTGTGTGAGAGAGAGAGAGAGAGTGTGTGAGTGAGTGAGTGAGTGAGAGAGAGAGAGAGAGAGAGAGAGAGAGGGGGGGGGGAGAGGACATTGCATTCGATGATAAAACACAAAATATCACACTAAAGAAACTATAACGATATAGAGAACATGCCTTACAAGGAGAGGTCGAAGGAACATGGTATGTTTAGCCTGGAGAAGAGAAGGCTGAGGGGGGAAATGATAGCCCTCTTCAAATATCTGAAGGGAAGAAGGGACAAATTGATTCTCAACTCCCTCTGACAACAGAACTAGGTCCAATGGGCACAAACTGCAAGAGAGGAGATTCCGGCTGGACATCAGGAAGAATTTCTTGACGATAAGGGCGGTTTGACAGTGGAACAGATTGCCACTGGAGGGAGGTGGTGGATTCTCCCTCACTGGAGATCTTCAAGCAGGGGCTTGACAGGCACCTACTGGAGCTGCTCTAGGGGGATTTCCTGCTAGAGGTGGGGGTTAGACTAAATGGCCTTGTGGGTCCCTTCCAACTCTATGATTCCATAAAATGCATGACCTACAATATTCAGTTCAAACACTTTAAACACTCAGGGCCTGCACAAGGTATGGAGGGCTCTGTGCCAGCTAGGCCCCCAATAATTCCCATTGCCTGCCCCCCGAAGGCACACTGGAATCCCATTTCTGACACCAGTACTGAGGGTTCAAAGGTCAGCCTAACCAGGTGGGTCCTCTGATGCGTTGGGGTTCTTGATCGGTACCAAACTTAGCTGCCTGCACCATCACGCAATCTTTCAGATCAAGTACCTTTCAATACGACTTGGATTATGAGCTGTCATCAGATATCTAACAAAAGCACCCAGGAGATCAAGCCAAAGTCATTTTGCTTCAGTCTGTTTTCTCTCTCTCTCTGCTCGGCAATTGTTGTTAGTTCTTTCCATATTTCATGAGCTTCAATTTTGTTTCCCAGGATCAATGGCACGGCAACAGCTTTGCTCCCAAACACACCTACTTGGGAGTAAGCCCCATTGGATCGTGCCGGAATGACTTCTGGGTGACTTGATGGGCCTGAAGGTGCATAATTGGAGGGGTGGGCGGCTCGCAGATTCGGAGTCTTTGCTTGGCACAAGAGCAGAGGAAGGTTAAACGCCTATTGATCTGCAAGAGGGACCCATGTTCTCATTGCCTTCCTGCCTGCTTTACAGATGCTCCTGCACTGAATATAAAAGGGGCCATTTTCAAGCCAGGGAAAGATGCAGCAGATAAACAGCTGTTTGCTGACACTGGCGGTGATTTTTGATGATAAAAGCTGAACGGGAGGGTCGGAGAATGCTGAACATGAGAAAACGGAGAGAGGGGTGAGGAGGGGAGCAGGATCCAAGGACACAAGGCTCCGTTAAGCCCAGCTGACAGCAGGCAAGCGTGCACACACGCACACAAACACACACACAGAGCAGATCACAAAACAGCACAAGAACTGGGCCAAGTCAGCAGTCTCGCGTCTGTCACCAGCCAAGCATCTGCCCTGGGGAAGTCTGCTAGCAGGCCCTGAGCACATGCTCTGGACGTCTCTGGTTCCTGTGACTGGTCTCTTGCAGACGATCCTCTCTGTTTTCCTAGAGCTGGAAGGGACCCGCAAGGCCATCCAGACCAGCTCTCTGCCTGTGGCAGGAAATCTCCCAGAGCATCTCCATCAGGTGACTAGCGGTAACCGGCAGGTGACTGGCCTAACCAGCAGTGGTGCACTATGGCTCTAGGCAGTGGTGTCATTGAATGATTTAGGAACAGGAACTTGATTGGCACTTGTCAGGAACCCGGAACCAGCCACAGAGCCCGTTCTGGTCCATTCCCCCTGAATGACATCACTGCCTTCGCCCCCCTAGGAATCCGGAGTCGCTCCCTTTAACCCTCTGAGTGCTGGCCAACCAAGAAGAAAAGCTCTTTGCAGAGGAATCGGGAGGGGGGAGGAGGGAGAGTGAAGTGGGCGGAGTCAGCCCTAATTTTAACTAGTGGAACTGAGTTCCCCCGCGTTCCCCCTGCATGACATCACTGGCTCTCGGCTATTGTAGGTGTGTGTGTGAAGATGCCAGAGATGGCTCCTAGCACCTGTGGGCCACATTTGCTATCACTGAGCTGTGGCTCGTCTCCTCCAGTCTGAGCTCTTAGCAGGATTCTTTATACAACCCAAGAGCGTATAGCTTTGGAAACTTGGTTTTTTCCCCCTAGATGCCTGAGAGCATTATGCCACAGCAGTGGGTGCCTAGAAAGACAAAGGGAAGACAACAGAAATGAAGTCTGTAAACCACGGCCAGGGAATGTGGTGGTGTTGATGGTGGCCAGTAGTGTCATCTAAATGATTTAAGAACAGGTACTCACTTTTGATTGGCACATGTTGGGACCCGCCCACCGGAAGTGACGTCATAAGCCGGAAGTGAGGTCGTGGCAGGAAGGGACATAAAAAAAGCCCTTTTTGAGGCCTCAGATGATTTTAAACTGACCCAACAGTTGCAACAGGATTCCACAGCACCCCCAGAACATGTGAAGGAGGCCTGGCATCATGTTAAAACCCCAGAGCAGCTCATTTTTCAGTGGCAAGGAAAGGAAAGGCTCCGCTCGCTGCCTGCCTGCCTGCCTGGCTCTGAGAACATGCAGGCAACTCAAACATGCAGGAAATTCAAACGTTGCAGAGGGCGGAGTTGACGAGTGGGCGGGCGAATGGGCGGGGCCAGCTGTAATCCTAGAAACCGGTACTCGCGTACCCCCACGTACCCCCTGCATGACATCACTGATGGTGGCCCACGAAAAAGGGAATAAGCCCACATAGCTGCGGAGAAACAGGACATCGAACCAGGCCGCCCTTCGCCTTGATCAAGCTCTAAAACACAACAGCTCGACCCAACGCAGGCCAAAAACTTGCAAGAGACCAGCACATCCCTGAGAGTTAGGACACAATCCTAACCTGCGCTGGGACAGCCAAGCCGCAGTGCCCTGCAATGTATCCAACACAGGCTGGGAGGCTGCTGGAGGTCACCTCGGGGTAAGCGGATATTATCCCCCTTGCCCCATGTAACATCCCAGCCGCTATGGGGCTACTTGCATCTGCCCCAGCTATTTAGAGGGCACACATCTGTGAGACTGCCTGTGTCGGGGACGTGGGTTAAGGTATGGCGTGTGCTGCCGCCGTCTATTCCACCCCCACCTGGGCCTAATCCTCCCCCTGCCTCCAATCTGCCCTTCCACCCAGGGCCGGCCTTAAGCCAATGTGACCAATGTCATCACATCGGGCCCCATGCTTTGGGGGCCCCTGCACCAGTGCAGTGAGCATCTTGCTTACTGCTGCAGTCAGGATCTCTTAGGATTGTATGCAGAGCAGCTTTCCCTTGGGCCCTCTCAGCTGCCCCAGCTTCTGAAGTGCCCAAAACGGGCCTCCTGGAAGCAATGGGCAGTGACGTCATCCTGTCACCACAAACTATTTCCAGGTGCCACACTTTGTGTATGGCAGCACAAGTGCTCTTCTTGGTGAGTGGGGCCCTGCCACTCCTAGTGGTAGCTCCTAGTGGTAGCTTCCACTACCTTCTCCCACCGCTATGCTGCCCAGTGCAAACCTACCTTGCTTGGCCGGTGCAAACATGGGATTTGTCAGTGGCAGGCCAGCGTGTGTCCTTGTGAATCGGCGCAAAGGGAAAATTTGGGTCAGGCTGTTATTCTGAGAGGAATGTCTCTCTCAGCCGGAGATTTATCCGCACCTTGGCAGGGGATCGGGTGTGAGTGAAGGGAGCTCTCATCTGTTGTGACTGGTGAGTAGCCATCACTCAGAATACATTCTGCAGCCGTGACACTGATACCCAAAACAGAATGGAAAGCTATTTTGGAACTGGTTGGAAAATAGGCTACTCCCACCTTGGCTGTTGGCTGAAATTTCCCCTCTTCTAAGAAGATCCATTTTCTCCTCCTAATGGCTACAACTGACCTTCTTCACTGGCCAGGACAGTCCCAGCTGGGGTGGGGGTGGGGAGTCTGTGTGATTTTGCATAGGACTTTTTGAGTGTGCCAAGTCTTTTATGTAAGAGCCCCCCTGGATCAGGCCATGGACCCACCTACTCCAGTTCCCTGCATCTCACAGTGGCCCACACAAGACCACACGATGCCTGCATCCTGTGGCCACCCCCTTGTATCTGGCATTCTGAGGTAAAGAATAACTTGCAGCCAGTGATGTCATCTCGTAATGACTGGGCAAGAGGCACTTTTTCAAGTGGTGCCCTCTTATATTTAGCAGGGGGAGCGCAATTGTCCCTCTTCACCCCAGCGCAGTGTCTTTCTCGTGGCTGTTGCTGGTGGTGTTCTCCGTTCTTTTAGATTGTGAGCCCTTTTGGGACAGGGAGCCATTTAACTTGAATGTTAACTATTTGCCTGTAAACCGCTTTGTGAACTTTGTGTTGAAAAGCGGTATATAAATACTAGAGATTGATTGATTGATTGAAGAACGGGAACGCTGGGCGGGACTTACGTGTGATTGGCTGCCCGTCTGTTCCGTTCCGCGGCTGCCCTGGCCTTGGCGGGGTGCCTGCTCACCGGGTGCCTGGGCGAGCAGTGGCGGGCCGCGCCAACCGGGGGCAGCCCCCCCTCGAGGCCAGGGCAGCCGCGGAACGGAACGGACGGGCTGCCAATCACGCGTAAGTCCCGCCCAGTGTTCCCGTTCTTCATTACGAGATGACATCACTCCTTGCAGCCCAATCTGGGCTTTAATCAATCAATCAATCAATCAATCAATCAATCAATCAATCAATCAAT